>VYZQ01046136.1:3729-27708 GCA_013400655.1 Mystacornis crossleyi | reverse complement strand
AAAATCACATGTGAAGCCTCTTGGGATTTGAAAGCAGAGCATGGACACCTGACATTTATCTTAGAGGTACAGTCATCTCCTCTTCCGCCAGTGTTCTTTTTATACAGGGATCTAAAGCAGTACCCCCCTAGGTACCCCCCTGATGTTCCTTGGCCAATAAAATCCCCTCGCAAACACCATCTCTGTGTTAGCTCCCAGCCCAAGCAATCCCGATGCCGAAGCCAATGCACCAGCCCTTGCTGCAGCAGCAGGAGCCTGCCTAACTCGGTGGGAGTTGAGCGGGAAGAGCTCGGGCCCAGACGGGGCTCAGACCTCTGCGGCAGCACGGTACAGCAGGGTGAGCTGAGCACAAAGGGGCAGCCACTGTCAGGAGTGTCAGCTCCTTAATCTATGTAACGTGTAAGCTGCAGCCAACAGCCTTCTGCACAATACCCCGTGTGTCCGCTGAAAATGGCATTGCCCATAATTGCATTGTTTGCTTAGAAGGGACCCGAGATCCGGATCAAGTTCAACAAGATCTGTGTCATTCTAGTTAGTGCTGTTTTTCAAGCACACCCCTTCAGTGAACAGAAAGCCCTCTGAATCCATGACCAGACTTTCAGGGCCAGATAACTAACTGTTTCGGTTTCTTTCAAGTTGTATCGCAGTAGACACACACAGTATCCTGGATACTGGGCAGATTTAAAAGTGGGAAGAAAAGGTTCCAGCACACTGGCTTTAAAAGAGAGAACAAAGTAAGTGAGGATCAGAGGGAGGAAGGCGATCGCTATGACACTAAGACAATTAATCACTGCCAGATGTTAAGGGTCACACAGCACTGCATGCTGGGAAGATCAGCAGGGGTTCTTGGACAGGGAATAGAGGGAAAAAATAACCTGTCATGTCAGTGAACTAGTCAGGGGTTTAGGGTTCCTGTCGTTTAACTATTAGTGCGCTCTTAATAAAATGACAATGCATTGAAGAAGGGGAGGAAGATAGGGGAGTCGCCAGAAAAGAGGGAGTGACAGCTTAATAATCCCTGTCTGTCAAAAGCACTAAAAATACCATCCCAAATTCAATGTTCTTACTTTTGTAATGAACGCGCCAGGGTTCCTGTTTGATTAATAGAACACTTGTTGACTGACAAGGACAAATGTGCACATGGTCCGAACAGAGCGCTGTGCATAAATAATTTAAATTGCACTATGGCCAGAGCTCAGCTTGCACTGGGGGTTCTGTGATAAACCCCTATGTTTCAGCAGTTCATAACTTGGCCCTAAAAGAATAGCTCAGAAATCTTGAGCCTAAAGTTGGACCGAGAAGGCTGGTTGGTTTCTTTGAAGTATGAAAAGGAAACCAACACCCTTGGAAATCACAGACCTTTATTGGTGCAGTGATGGTGGTGTCTCTATTGGCTCCAGTTGTACGTCTCTCACATTACAGCAAAAAGAAGATGGCTTTACACTGAGTGATGCAAACAAATTTGTGTTCATGCTAATTCCCACTTATCCCCATTAACAGCATTGCTAATGACAGTCGTAAATACTCACCACAAAAATGGGAGAATGTTTGCTTTGAACTTTAGGAATAATTTTCAAAGGGAAAAGTTCAGATCATTTTGTAAATGGACACTTAGTTGCAAATACTTCCTGCATTTGTTTGGGAGATGAATTTCATTTGGTTAAGCTGTTATCTGATGATACCTTTTTCCACAGAAAAATCTGCATTTACCTCAAAAAGAAACATTTTCCACCAAAACTGACACATCCATTCTTAAAACAATGCTTAAACGCTTGTATATTTATGGCATAGTTATTTCACACCCCTGGGGCCCCCACACAAAGCTAATGGAAGGAACAAACAACTAGGACACTTGTAGATGTACTGAGTACCTCAGGTAAGACCCAACTTCAAAATCTGGATCAATCCTGTACAGGTATGACTGAATTCCCATATATCATGTCAGTCAGAATTCGTTTTTCTGAACATTTTACTCACCTGATGTGAACATGCAAACATTTGGCTCTTTTGCCATTTTTTCCCCTGTCAAATCAGAGTACTCCTTGAAGTCGTTATTCAGGCAGTAAAATAGCTACACGTGTTTAAACAGTTCACCACAATATGATCAGAACAGAACAATAACCAAACGGAATATATTATCAGATTAAAAACTGTAACAGAATTTCCCCAAAGAGTCCACATATTTTGTCTAATACCTGCTCTTTCTTTTCAATTTGTTGGATCTTGTAATCAAATCAGATGATTTTGGTGGCCTAAATTTGAACATAGAAGAAGTGCTGCTGAGCACATTGAACTTTCTTAGTGCCACAAAAGCTGAGATTTCCTTGGTACTCTTGAGGAGGCTTTAGCTTTGCAGAATCAGGCTCTCAAAGCTTAAGAAAACAAGCATTAGTTTTTTGACTATTTCTGAGTATTTTTTTTTCCCAGATGCTAAAGGGGTTTTTTTGCAATTTATAAAGTAAATTATATAAATAGCAAATTTGAATACATTACATTCCATAAATATATAGAACTGCTTATTTGCCCTCTTCCATATTAGATAATATTAAGAACTACATAGGTAGCCCTCAAAATGGAACCATTTTTGACTAATCAAGTCTCCTTCAATCACTGTAAGAAGCCATTGTTTATTCATTTCCTTGGCTCACTAGTTGGAGTTTCAAATTGTTCTTCCAAATCTCCATAGATTAGGCAAGGCTTTATAGCAACCTCCATGTTGCAGTCAAATTGTACAAGGAAAAGAGGTGTACAGCAGCAACTTTTGCAACTTGTTGCAATGACACAGTTAAGACTTACCATTCCTCTTCCTAGAACTGCCAATAAAGTACTTAAGGCAGAATTTGGCTTGTGCTTCAGTTGCCTCCATTGTAAAACTGTACTGAGCTTTCCCTAGTCTTGTTAATCACATGCGCATTCCAGTATTAAAGGACACCACAGCATTGCATATTATGGAATGTTTCAGGAAAAGGAGGGTCGACAGAGAAGTGTGAGACCAGCAACTCACATCACATGACTCCAGCAACACATCCTTCCTTAAAAACCTGCTAAGGCAGCACTCCACGGAAGGCAAACATGGTTTTATATGCCCATACTACAATTGTATCTCACTAAGCAACCCCACTGAAGTTAATGCAAGAGTTTGAGTGATGCCACACATTAAGAGTTAACTTATAGCAGTGCTTCAGAGCATTAATGTCTCCTTTATATCTACACTGATAGATCACAGCAGACAGAGTAGCTCTGCTGTGCAGCACAGAAACAAGCCCAGGGACTTGCTGCTTAAGCTCTCCATCCCTCAGTTTAGTTTCCTCTTACCCTTTCTTGTTGCAGTTCACTGGTGTCAGAAACACAACAGATGGTTGCTGCTACTTTGTAAGGCTTCTGTTTCCTGGCCCATGATGCTGTGTCACTGCAAGGGTGCTTCAAGGTGCAGTTGAGATGCTTTGACAGACAAAGAAGCCACCCGAGGTACTGATGCCCTGTCTGAATTAAAAAAATAAATAAACGAGCAGAACTGGTTACACAGCTACAAGGCACTTCCTTGCAGCATCTTCAACAAGCAGTTTTACCTTGTGGGACTGTTTTTCAAGAAGCTAAAAAAGGTAATAGTCAATTAAATGTTGTATAAATTCAAGACGGCTTTTGGGTATTTCATTGACCTCAAGAATTCCCAGCTTATAATGGAAGTGAGAACAACTGAAGGTAATTAGACAGACGATACACCCCACTGCTACAGCTGTATGCAACCCAGTCCTGATGTTCTATCGACTTGGACTGTATTAGCCACTTCATCATCCTGAGACATCTGGCAAATGACCAATATACTTTTCTCTCTCTGTTTTTATGGGTATAACAGTTTGAACAACATTAAAAGTAAAATTTGCACCTTATACAGATACATGCAATAGTCTGCATAATTGCACATGGCTTATGTTAGGAGGGCATTTTCATACATAAAACTTCCTTTGCTCCACAGCACTTTCACAATTGAGTTTGTTTCATACTTTAGATTGTTCCCCTAAATGGCATACCACGATATACTGCTAAACATTCTACTGGATCAGTCATACAATTACATGTTTTTGTTCCACATGTCCTACCAAAAATATCCAGAGCTTCCATATAGCTTCCTTTAAAGTAAATAGCAAGGAATAGACTGTTTTATTCCTCTCCAAAACTTTAGTCCCAGTAAGGAAAAAAGAGTCTTAGTGCATGTGAAAATCATGGGCAACAAAAAGGCAGAAAAGCTTTGTTGCTGTTTAGCTTTTGTCATTTAAGCTATCAAACAAATAAAAACAGACTGGCTAGCAGCCAACTTGAATTATAGTTAAATAAATTTCTATTACACTTATTCACTTTGGACAATGCAAAATAACTGATCAAAAGCAAAAAGCTCCCAGAATTTCTTTTTAATTTAAAGCTTATCTTTAGAAATACATTAACAATCTACAACATGCTTCTTGTTCTGCTCTTCTAGGCAGAACAAGTCATCATTTTAATTTGTGACAATAAATAAGTAAGCCTATTTTTTCCAAACATGGAAAAAGTTTAAAAATTGATGTTAACAAAACATACCTCTTCTCTTCCAAAAGCAATGACGAGCATTTTAATTTTTCTTTGAAATTATACAAATAGGCAGATATAATTTTACCTACAAAAGTATTACTTGTCAACTCTGCCCACTTATTTGAGAGCTATATTCTCAAAACAGTATCAGAAGATTGATTATTCATCGAGCAAACACATAGTGTTTAAGAACATTTCATGAACCCAGTGAGGTCTTGGACTGAATGAAATGGCTTCATTTTTCTTTATGCATTGTAGTAGAATATGCACCTAAACTATCAATTATTTTTAACCTCCGGCCTAAACTAATGTAATGTGGCTGACGGGAGGAGAGCTGACTTTTAAACCCAGCCAGATAAACTGTTTTCTGACAGAGTTTCAACTGAACAACACACATGTAGACGATTAGCCAGGTTTTAGAGGCTGGCCAAATCCAGAGAAGAGCTGGAACCATGTTCCTTAGTGTTTCTCATTAGAGTCTGACTGAGAGGATTCCATGGGATAATGGCTGGTTCACGGCTGGCCTTTCATCTCAGAGACCTGTGCATAATGTGCCCCAGACTCTGTGCGGGTGAGTTGGGTGCTGTGAGTGCAGTCTCAGGTGGAAGTTGCTGCTCCCGGTGTGTGGTTCGGGGCCAGTGAAGGTGGCAGCCCGTGTGTCCGGCAGGGCAGGGCTGGCCGGGGCTGGGGCAGGAGGGCAGGTCCTGGTGCTGCTGTTGCCTGCCCGCTCTGCACACAAAGGTTACAGCACTTGGCAATGGGGGCCAGGCTGCCTGGGGAGATTTCCAGACTCCCTGACAAGAAATAGAGGCTTGCTCCCCTCAAAAAAAAAAAAAAAATTCTAAGCCCCAACCCAATCTGATAACACTGCTTTAATTCACTACAATGCTGTTGTTTCTCATCAGTGTCTTCAAGTACAACTACATCCGCACCTCCATGAGCATTGGAAGGGATTTGCATTTGAAGTACAGTTTGCTCCAGCAGTTTGCATGGAATAATTGAAATCCTGTTATTTTTCCATATGCTTTAACAAGAGTTCAATGTGCGTTAGTCTGTGCACATTCTCAAACATCTGCCTGGCAGTCAGATAAAACCCAGACATATTGATAAGATGGTCCAAAAGGAAACATTAAATGCATAACTACAGTGTGTCTACCATGACCTGATATGTTGATTTCTTCATATTTTCACATACTCTCTTGAATTTTGCTGTTAAGCCAGGATTCCTCAGTCAGGGATGCAAACCCAACTCCAACATCCAATTTCCCCGCAGTCTTTCTAAACCACAAATTAGTACAATTTATAGAGGAAAATATCTGCTGTGACACATTTTCTCAAAGGGAATATTTACTGGAGAATCCATCACTCTAATGACATCTTTTTTAACCTCTATGTTTTAAACATTTTGCTACAAGTATGTCTATTCACATGAATTAGTAGAGCCTGTATTAGTCAGTAGTAGACCACCACATGTGGTTTTGAACAGAGAAAACACCTCAGATCTCATGGAAAGAGTATGCAAACTTTGAATCTGTTTTCTATATGTGCAATTTATTCCAGAAACAATTTTCTCCTTTTTACAGTAAACTTTGGCCTCTCAAAGATGCAATCTGTAAGCACCTTTGCACACGATGCTGAAGCAGAAAAATAAGTGAGATACTTTCTTTCCTTTTGCTCTCATTTAATCTGATGACCCTTCTGTACTTAGTGGTCCCAGAGAAACCCCAAACTATCTTTTATTATTCTCCGTGGCCATATTTTACTTCTCAAATATTTACTGCTCAGCTACACCTAATTGCTTTCAATGTTGCCTCCTGGAGAAGGAATGACTATCAGCCTCTTCAGATTGCTCTTCCCAGTGTTGCTACATGAATGATACAGTTACAACTCTCCCAGTACTTATTTTCTTACAGTTAAAACATCTGGAGCCAGTTACTAACATGAGAATCACAAAAGAAGGAAAGTTTCAAGCCTTTGTGGTTTCTGAGAAAAGTCACTCAAACATACCCTACAAGCCCACAAACCAGAAAATAAAGTTCTAATTTTATTTATTTAAAGTATCATTAATTTTCAGTACTTAGGGATGACAATACCATTTGGCCGATCCTCTCAGTGTGACCCTGATGCCCTGACTCCTGTAATGGACAGACAAAGGGGTGTTTGGTCATCGAGGAGCTGGGGAGGAAGGACACTGCTGAGCAGCTTGTGGCCATGCTGGAGCAGGAAAGAGCAGTGCCACACTGCTCATGAGCAAGTATGACTTGAAAGGTCTGTATTTATTTCCCACTGTATTGCACCTATTGTTCCTACTTTCTAAGACACTCGCCTAATTGATGACATGTACAATAATTAACAAATACAGTAGTAGTACGAAAGCAAAATTCATGCTTCTGTCCAAGATTCACATGGTTTTGGAATTTGCTCAAAGATAAATTAATTATGTTTTTATAACACATGAAAATTTCCAAGTAGTACACAACTACTTGTTTGTGAATCAATTCNCACATGAAAATTTCCAAGTAGTACTTGGATTTTACTTTTAAATTTTACTTACAGATCAATTTTACTTACAGATTTACAATTTGGAGTTAAAGATTTCTAAAAAGATGTGTTAGAGCAAACTTTTAAGAGACTACAAGACATTTTGGTTTATGTGCAAGAATATACCTGATAGAAGAGGAGTTCTTGGAAAGCTTCAGAAACCTTTAATATGCAGCCCTTGTCTTTCCCATTTTTGAAATCCTACTCACCTGAGTAAAATAACTGCTGGCTGATCCTTTCAGTCTGACAGGCTGTAACTTTCTGAGCCTGCCTTGGTCACAGAGGGCCAAGAAAAGCTGCCTTACATTGTCCTTCCCCTCTTGTTCCTCTATTTCTCAACTTTTTCATCTTTCTTGTGAATTTAGAGAGCTTCCCACTTCTAAACTCTCAAGCTTTCAAAGTGTGACACATAAGTTTAACACACCTTGTTAACTTAATATTTCACAGAAAAGACTTTCCTTTGGAAATATTCTAGGTCAGCCTTGCCACTACTATGAGAAGTCATTTTTCTAAGGTCTTGTTTCGTATAAGTACCAAATATCCTCAAATTGTGAGATCAGAATTAGACCCTTTATGGATTCCCACTGGAAGCTGATCAAAAAAAAAAAAAAAAAATTCAGAGGAGCAGTTTTGGTCCACTGCCATCAACGGGAATTGTGAAGAGTCACAAAGGAGAAAATATTCCTAAAACAGTGATGGAAATAGAGAAGGAAAAGCATGAAAGGGCTTCCAGTCACGCAGTGGATGTTGCTCCCTTGTGAACACACTCTGACGTTTTCCTCCTAACAATGAACAAAAGCTATTTTCTCTAAGGGAGAGGACAGGAAAAGGCTCAAGCTGAAGCTGGGTCAGGACTGGTTAGCGCGGAGCTTCTGTGTCATTGGTTACAGCAGTTAAAGTCCAGTAAAAAGTCTCCCTTGCCTGTCCCCAGCCTATGCTCTCCCTTTGAAGTTCATCTTGTCCCCCCAAAATGCTGCTCGCTGGGTGTCAGTCTTCCATAAAGTTCCCTGTCCCAGTCAGCTCCCTGTCCAGTCCAGCTTCTATCCGCACATCCCTATAGCTGTGCTGCTTTTCCTTTTCAAACCTCCAGTTTTAACTGTCCCCCCTACAACTGGGCCATTTAGGAAGAAGCAGATGAGAATTTAATTTATGAACATTTTGTCCAGCAGTTAATAACAAACCTGTATCTGAATGGATCTTGGTTCCTGCCACATTTGATGTCCCTGCTTTGAAGCAGTGCTAGCACCCCTGCATCACACAACTTTTCATATATTTTGAGACTTTGTGGGGGTTTTAATTTCTTTTTCATTAATTTCTTCCTTTCAGACCTAGAGGTTGAAAAGAATTAAGGAAACACAAATATTTATATAGAGAGATATATATGTACACACATATATATTTATATATGTAAATATCTATATTAAAAATTTTTTCTTTGACTTTCAAAGCTGAGATATATTTATCCTTTAGTGAGCTCTGATAAATAATGGAACACTAAAGCCACACGTAAAGGTAATGCAGTCACAATCTACAAAAGTGAAAGTTAAGCAGGGATTATTACTAAGATAGAGACTTTGCTGGCTTGGTGACTGAACAATATCATTTGAGGAACAGTGTACCACAGAGCTCCTATTTCTTGTATTGTTTTTACACTTGATATGTATGCCGACAGAAAAACTCACTTGTAAACGGGAGAGAAAGCCAGAACTTTCAGAACTAGAGCAATCTGAAGATGCTCAGGATAAGATTTTCAAACAAACAACAGAAAAAGCAGTTTTTCCAGAAGAATGCTTCCTCCCCCTCTTCCCTGTCCCACTCTCCTCTGTCTCCAGCAGAGCCAGCACCAGATGTTTCAGAAACCACACACTGGGCACATACACAGGATCATCTGTCCCTTCTTCCATAAAGGTCTCATCCAAAGGGAAAAATTTAGACAACCTAGTTCAAAGAGCACACCAGTAGCAGCAAGTAGCAAGCCTTCCATTTTAAATAGCTCTTACCTTTGAAAATAGAAATTTGAATGGAATAATTTATAAATTTCAAATCCAGAAAATCAGATCACAACACTAGAACAGTTTACAAAATATTTTTGTGATAAACACATTAATCTAAAACAGTTCATGAGTATGTAATCTATGAACATGACTAAGGAAGAAAGACTATTTTCTCAGAATTAAGATTATTACAAAACTAAGATGAAATAAAATCCTGGCAGGGATGTAACATTTTATAGATTTAAGAAAAAAAATGAAACATTTTTACTCCAAAATAGAAGTGCTTCACCCTAATCCAGGAAACTGTTTTTCCTATGTGCAAATGCTTTATAAAATGCAACTTTAATTTCCTCAAATATATGTAATGGTAAATAGAAATTCTAAAAATAAAATATTTATTCAGGATTAACAATAACAATAGAATGGATTTAGTCATTGAAATCAAGATGGATAATTGAAAATAGGTTTGTTCCAACATTCAAATAATGTATTGGTTATAGAGATATTTCCTTCTATGTGTAAATGGAACAGTGTTCTCCCAGGGAAGGTTGCAGAGACCCAACTGCAACAGAACAGGCAATATTTTTTCTCTGACTTTGACTGCTTTTTTACTTCTAAAAGCTGCAATTGTAAAGGATTCCTGGTGACAAGTTCTAGGTTCACAAGCAAGGCTGGGAGCAGAGGAGAGCAGTGCCCAGGAGAGCACTGAAGAGGGGCTGGGGTAGCTCTGGGGGTTTGCGGCCCCTACATCCCCCTGTAACTGCACGGTGTAAAACACCTCTTGGGTTGCTTTAAAGCACGCAGCCAGCCAGGCCTGCCCTGCCTGGCCCAGGATCAAAGCTCTGGAAAGGTGGCTCCGTGCCACTGCTCCCCCTGGCTCTTCTCAGCTTCACCGAGGCCAAACTCAGCACAGCTGAGAATCCATCCCAGCACGTTAATCACGGCTGGGGTGGAATTGCTGTCATACTGAAGTTTTCATTTCCTCCACCTTTTAAAGCCTGACTTTTTCAAAAGAAGACAAGAGATACTTCATCAATTCTGCAATGCAGCACCTCAGATTGGAAATGTCCTTCAGTTTGCAATTCTAGAAAGCAAGTGAAATATGTAGTAAGTCGGGTACTTACTACATAGAAAATATTCACGAGTGGAATTATTTCAGATGTCACTTGACAGTGATGTAAACAACACTGTGAAATACGAAGTCCTAATCAAGCTGCTAAAAGCATTTTCTTATCAAGAAAAATGTACTGCAATTAATATCAAATGGGATTTGCCAAAACTGCAAGAAATTGAGTTAGGTGCTCACTGTGTCTGGTGCCAGTGGGGCTTCTGGCAGTACAGCCTGGCACCAGAGCCTTGGGGCTTTCTTTGTCCTCTTTTTTCCCCTTCACATGGAGAGAGACAAAGGAAAAAAGAAATTACAGTCATTTCTATGTGATGAAACAAAGTCACAAGAAGAATTGTACACTCACAATGAACAAGTGTAGACATGGTATTAGCAAAATTTCTTACACAGAACCAAATGCATTTCACCACAGTAGAGATATAATTCAAACCTTTATTGCAGTCCAGCTGCGGTATTGAGTTCAAGAGAATGATAAGTCCTTTTTTACTAATTATGTTTAAATGGCATACAGAGCAGAGACATACCACAGCTCTGGTGCTATCAGAGCCACAGCTCCATGTATGCTGGAAAACTGCTTCACTGGAAACAGATGCATATTTATAACAGTTATAATTGATATCAACATAGCATTATTTCACTCCAGAAGTTGTTCCTAGGAGTTAGAGTCAGGGACTGCTGTCTCCCATGGACAGGATGGATTAAGATTACTGTGCACACTGGGATGTGAGGGACCAGAAACGCATATGAGGTCACAAAGACCAAGGAGACAACTGAAAACTCCCTGTACAATGATAAAATATTTCAAACTAGAAAAAGTTTGCTGGATTATGGAAATACATTCTTTCTGAATACTTTTTTCCCCCTTCAAATCCTAGCCATCTTTAAAAGCCAGGTGACAGCTCTCACAAGAGAAGTTTTTCTTCTTCTCTGCCGTGATTTGATTTAGATCTCCTTTCCAGTGACAGACTGCCAGACTGTGTAAAGCCCAGAGATCTCTACAGCAGGCAGTCCACTAATGACTCAGAGTTTGTGGAAGATACAGAGAGAGGTATATAGAGAGAGCAAGGAGAGAGAGAATAGAAGAAGAAAGAATTAAGCATCCATCTCATTCACCCATCAGACAGGCCCCCCAAGCCCCCAGGCTTGAGCCCCGCTGGGTCTGTGGGGAGCAGCATTATTCCTGCTGGGCTCCAGGCACCCCCAGTTGGTCAGTGCAGATTCTATTGCCCCTCCATCAATAAGTCACTATAAACTGCAGCTATTAAAAAAGTACAACATATGGAAATGTAGTAGTGTTTTCAGTGATTTGTTTGAATAGCTTATATTCTTGGTCTGCAAAGTTTGAAAACTTTTTTTAATAGGATGTTTCTTTTTTTCTCTTTTTTTTTTCTAGTATCAGTTGCAAAACTGCCTAAAGTCATAGGCACATGTCAAAACCCTGACACCTACTTTTAATGATTTCCATTTCCATTCCAACCGTCTCATCCACTTAACTTCCTCATTGCTTGGCTACTGCTCCAGCATTCTCGTCCACATTTTATCAGTGTTCGGTGGCTTTCAGTGGAGTAACTCCACGGTCACTCACATACTGTAATGCAACTACTCTCTTCATTATGCTGAGTGGACTTTACTCTTTCAGCAGAAGTCAAAACAAAGAGGCAGGTTGTTTTTTTTTTTTTAATTATAGTTTTGCACTTCAAAATAATTTAATCTTGGTTCAAATCATGTGTAGAACTTAAAAATAAAAGAATCCAGTCAATGGATCTTTGCTTTAGCAAAAAATAAGGAACTCTCACAGTGTGGGTATTTTAAGAAAAATACTTTCATGACATTCAACTGAGTAGAATAGTCATAATTAATTTAAGTCAACTGTGTCAAAGCAATGTATTATTACTTCATAGGGGGTGTCTGCAATGGAGGATGAGTTATTGACTCAACAGGCCCAGCAGTCCTAACAGAGCTTGACTTGCATTCAGCCTGAACTACATACAGCCAAAAAAAAAATGAAAGCTCATCCTGCAGTTCTCACAGTATCTAACCACTTCCAAGGAAAGAGCTTTCCATTCCACCATGTTGGTAAAATGCGAACTATTAATTAATATCTTTCATTCATTATTATAATTGAAAATTGTTGTTGGCATCTAGGAAGCTTAACCAGGACTAGGATCCTACTGCAGTGCTTTAGGAACATCTTGGAACAGGCAGCTCTGCCCTGTGTGACTGTTTCCAAACTAGACAGACACAGGCAAATGAACTTAGATCCTCTTGCCCAGGTTCACACAGCTGAAACACACAGCTCAGGCAGGGAAAGCAACCACCACAAAGGAATAGGCAAAAAAAATTTCCTCTAGATACTTATACCCACTCATGGGAATAAATGTAACTTCAGGCCTCAAACCCAAGGAATCGTTTCAGGGATTTTAATGATGGTGTGAATTGCTTGCTCCCAGATTTTAAAGTAGGTAAACACAAAATTTATTTCCTTTGCTACAAAGAAAGACAGCTTTCAGCACTCCTTGATGTAGGAAGGTGAAAAGTAGATTTAAAATTTGTGTTTGTTTTGTTAAAGGATGCATGAACTCTTCTTTTGGGCCAAAGTATCTTCCAGGTCATTAGGACTGTGTGTTTCTGGAGCAGAGTCTGTATTCTGATGTTTCATACCAAGTGTAGCTTTGGTCAATATGATTCAGAACAAGGAAGGACACTGCACTCCTTTAAAGGAATGATGTACAAAACATTACCATTGAACTATCATTGTTACATATATAAGTACAGCCAAGAACAAAGGGCATGCAGAAGCAGAATCAATTGTTTCTTAGAAACTATTATGGGTTTTAACATACAGACCAGGGAGCTAGCAAACAAGTTAATGCCTTAGTCATAAGAGCAGATCACTGCCTGGAGAACTGAAAGGACTGATGTTCTTTTTTTCCTGAAAATATACCTAAATCAACCTTACTATGTGGAAACTGAGTGCTGTAACCATATTCTGCTAGCAAAATAAATCCTCACAGCATTTAGAAAAAGTGGTTTATGTACCATATTTTGAAATATGGCCACAGGACACCAGAAATACAGAACAGGTAAGACGGGTGCTGAAGAGAACCAGGGGATACACAGAAGACATTATTATCTTGCACACGAATTTCATGATTTCACAATTTCAAAAAATATTTGTAACCCAAAAGTGTGTGTGTGTGTGTGTATGCGTGCATGGAAGACTATGAATGTATGGAAGGTTGTGGAAGTCTTAATTAGCTTGGGTTAGTCTCAGAGGTCACCCAAGAGAGACAAAACTAGTTTATAAAAAACCTCACTCAGAGTAAAGAGCCCAAATTTCCCACCAAAATAGTGAAGAGAAACATTTCTTATATCTGAAAGTATCTCAAAGGGGTGACAGGTGGGAAAATATGGAGGAGCCTAAAGAGCAAGGAGGAGACATAAGTGACATCAGCTGAAGAGAGAAGAAAGAAAATAAATCCTTGATATACGTTTGTGGCCCTGCCTTCCTTTTCACAAAAAAGGCATTTCTTCACAGTGAGAGGTTTAAAGAATTCTTTCAGAAACTCCACCTGGTCCTAAGGAGTCTGCTCCCTTGAAAACTCTCAAAGGCTGGCTATTTTTAATTTTTCTTCAGCTATTTCCATTTTTATCATTTTTATCTGCCTTCTGGATAGGAACACTGTAGCGGTGCTTTATGATTAAGTTTATAATCTGTATTCCGTTTGTATGATTTGCCCCAGTTAGTTTGTTCCAGGTACCCCCCTTTCTGTGTTTCCCCGTTGGTATGTCCCACGTTTGTTCCTCCCCTAGGGCGTGTCCCTCACCCTGTCCCCTCCCCGGGGGACCTGCCTGTCATCCTGGGGCCCAGCCTGGCCTCTGGAAAGTTCTCGGCTGGGCGTCGAGTGATTGGCTGTGCCCACAGAAAGTCCCACCCCTCTCCTGAGGGTTGGATCCCAGGAGTGTCCCTCACCCCTCGGGCCACTCCCCGGACCTCTCCTATTGAACCTTCCTCGGCTCCTGCCCCTTTCTCCGCCCCCCAATATAAGTGAATGTTCCGCATTGTTCGGGGCCCTGCTGAGGCAGATTCCCTGGGGTGAGGAGGTGCAGCCAGGGCCTCTAATAAACTCAGTTGGAAATCCCCTCACAGAGTTCTCCTTTCCTCCTCACCTGTGTCGCTTGTTTGCCAGTGTGCTCAGCACGAGAATGGATCCGTTGGAACAGGGAAAAGATCCCACAGGATCGGCGGAGCCTGTCCGCAGGCAGAGCCGTACCTGCCCCGGTGTCGGCAGGGAGCAGGGAGCCGGGTCACCGGAGGGACAGCTCCGGGCGGAGTCACCCCACGACAGAACGTGTATTCTTACAAACTCTGAGTCTTGGAACCACCTTGTCCTCTACTCTGGACAGATTTACCAGGGGCCACTGAACACCCACCCCCAGAGGATGTATGGATAAAGTGAAATCTCACATAACTCAAGCTAACTACAAAGATCTACCGTGCACATCACAACTTCAGGAAATATTATTCTCACATGGGTCCCTGATGTCCATAGATAACAAAGAATGTGTAAGAGAACTCCTATAAATGTTACGATACCTTCACAACTTTTTTTTCTTCTCGCCTTGGGAGACATGATCCCAATGGCTAAATAAAGACAGGAAAGATAACAACTCCTAACTGGAAGCTCCTGCTGGATCCTGTCCTGTAGCTTTACCCATTGTTTGTTATGGAGATGGGAGCTGGGGCATTGTACTGGCCATGGAATTCCTCCAAGGAAATCCAAAGAGTGAAGGCAGTAAATAATACAGACAAAAAAAATTAACTAATTTTTTCATCTCCATTTAAATAATCTACATGTCACAGAATGACATGGTTACTTTTACAGTTATTTTAAAAGGCCAAGTTTTACATTTCCTGAACTTGATTTATTTTTATTCATTCAGCTTCAGGTTATTTTTTAACCGTGCACTGTTTGTCAGCTCCTACAGCCATCAGACCCATGGTAAAAAGAAAAAAGGTCCTCCTAGTATCTGATCTACCTATTGAGAAGAAAGCAAAGATTGTAGCAGGGCTGTTCTGGAGTAGATTTTAAAAAGAACAAATTTTGGTTAAGCACATTTTGATACTGTCTCCACATCTGAGGAAAAAATCTCTTCCATCCATTTGGAGTCTTCCTGATGGTGTCAGGATCAATTCTATCATGTTACAGAGCAATTATGCACCATCATCTCTCCTTAACTGAGCACTGAAGAAAGTTTTCAGTACTAACAGGATATTATATAAGCCTTGTCTGAAGCATTGCAAAACTGTGCTTCATATGTATCTACAGCACAATGACACTAAGAAGTTAAAGAAGGAAATTAAGAAGTTTAAAAGTGCTCAAATAAAAATGCATTTTACTTTTTTCCATTACTTTTCTTGGAAGTTCTCAGCTTCAAAGTAAAATTCAACAGTACTTTTAATTTCTTTGTATTAAAGTACGTTTGTTACCTATTAAGAATGATTGATCTATTTTAATAATGAAATGAGAACTGTTGACACACTCCTGGCAAAGAAAAGTGTGGGAAAATAATTCCTGGATTACTGAATATCCCTTAGAAACTTTCAGCCACATGTAAAATGAGAGAAAAAAGAAGAGTGAGGCCTGGTTTGGAAAAGGAACTTCAATCAAGAATTACGAGGAGAATAAAAGATAATAAATTGGCTGATAAACAAAGGTTTGAGTTTAAACTTGGTAACTGTTCATTTTTCCTAGAACTGCAGTAAGGGCCAGATGCAGATGAATAGAATATGGGATTCATTTAAAAAATCATATTTATTTAATATATAGAATAATAATAAAAGACAAGTCACATCTTTACCTCTCCAACAGAGTAAATAATCTTCACACCTCCTTTTTCTGAGGCTGACATAAAGTCACCATATGGGTCATAATGGAAACAGTGTCTTCCACCTCTTTGTACCTGAGCAAATGACCTCCTTTCAAGATGAATTTTCCAGAAAGCAGGTAATTGAATTACCTGAGTGCTGATCCACTTCAAAGGTTGTTCTTTATAGGATGTATAATCAGATTCTGATGCTTTGATCAAGGCAATCTATGAACCTGTTACTCGATCACAAACTCTACTATTTGCCATGAAGAGATAACTAATCAATTACAGAAATACATCTGCTCTGAGTAATGTTATTGATGACTTGACAGAAGGAATGCATGATTCAAAGAGTAAAACCCTTGGGAAAGCTGGTGGTGGCTGTGGACCAAGGAATCCAAATGAGACAGAGGGTGTCCAGCCTAGAGGTACATTTCTAACGATTAAATGGGAGTATCTCCTCTGGCTTCATTTGAAATGGAAGGCAGCAGTGAAAGGAAGGGTCTGCAGCTCAAAGCTGGTTAGAAATACAGTCTCTCAAATCCTGGCACCTTCCCCTTCCCTGAGCAAGCCTGGTCAGCTTCACAGCAGAACGTGATTTTTTCAGCTGTGTCAGACTAAGGAAGCACTGGCTCTCCTCCAGAGAAGTTTGTTCAGGGGCAGGGTTCATTCACCTGTCTTGTATGCCATGCACAAACCTGTGTTTCTGAAGCTTTTGTCACCTTTTCTCTAAGGGCCATGATCTTCCAGACTTTTTTTAAACACCTACATGAAGTGCATGCATTGCTCCTTCCTGACACCATCACTGGGATAATTAATATTTTAACTTTTCAGTGAGAAACAAACAAATGGATTTAAGAATATTAGAGAATGGACAGAAAATATTCCAAAAACTTAGCAGTAATAAAGGATATGGATAACAGACTTAATTTCTTGTTTGCTGTCTTTTAAATTACATAGGAAGGTAAAGTGAATTAAAAAGGGAATGCATAAATATAAAACCATTGAACGCAAACATTCAACAGACTAGTTATTAAACATATGGAACTCACTGCAAAATTACAGACTTGAGTCAGAGAAATGAATAAGAATGGAAAAGGAATTAGATATTTACAAGACCATCATTATAAAATAAGATGGTCATTGTTAGAAAGTATCCAAGTCCTCATCAGCCTGTTTATATGGCAACCCCTGTTGAAGAAAAGGTTACAGAGACAATTTCCCAGTAGGAACAGGTTGTTCTGCAAGGACTCAGCCCTGTTCCATTAACATCAGTGGGCTTTCCTATTGGATTCAAATAATAGGATTATGTCACAAGATTATTTCTTGAAAAATCCTGTAATGTCTCTGATGCAAAATTTGATTGATAGCATGTTTGATTTTGTATGCCAATTTTTGTACCGTGGTATGAGCCACACTGATATTGAAATCAACCTCAGTTTGTTTGACATCAATTGTTTGTAACATTTGCAAGATCTCCACAAGACTTCACACAAACACCATAAAGTGTCTGATAGATGTAATTTCTCATAACCTGCCTTAACTTCTTCCAAAAACATGTTACATTTCTTATGTTGGAGACATTTCAAGTGAGAAATTAAAACTAGCCATGTATTTAAAAAGCCAGCATAATAGCTCACGTGACTAATTTTACTAGACTGTAGTCAAAGGAAAATTCAACTGTATTAATTACATGCATGTGTTAAAGGCTTTCACTGTTTTACTATGTGAGCATCTCAGAGCAGGTTTACAGTCAGACAATACAACAACTAAGTGTCATTAGCTAAATCCAAGTAATTAAAAACATCCTTGTTGAGTAGAGTGCCGTACAACTCTTGACTGAGTTACACCCAGACCCACAAGTGCCCTCCTTCTGCTCAGGAACAGTGTGATTCACAAGAAAAAATATACATATTTTTAAGCACAAACCCCCCCACAGCCACTAACTACAAGTGTTCTTCAAATTCTAAAATCAGCTTGAGGATAACACAGGTAAGAATGTGAGGGGAATGTCTGAAGAGCTTAAGAGAACCAAAACAAAGCACTGCAAAGGAAGTCATCTTTGCAATTTTATCTACCCTAAATAACTCAAAGATCAAAATATTTGTCAGTTAAAAACTTAATTCTTTCCTATATCCATTTGAAATGCAAGCGGCATTTTTGTTTCTTCCTCACTAAACTCAGTTGAATTAGGTCAAACTTTAAGATTATAATTCATTGCTTTGCTTTTGCTCAGTGCTTCCATGGTCAGTCAAAGCAGACTTAATCCACTGCAAGCAGGACCAGACTGGGAAGAGATGAAGGTAGCCCTTAGAATGCAATCTCCTCCCATTTTGGCCTTGAATTGTAAGCATTCACAAAAGACAGAAGAATAAAGTGTCTGAGGTCTTGAAAAAATTTTGCTGAATCACTCAGGTGAGCAGCTCAGCCAAATCTGGAACCTCCTGCTGCGAAAGGCTGCAAATCTGTAGTGGAGGGTAACCCTCACAAAGTGTGGTTACAGCAGCTGAAATTCAGTGGCAATAATAACTGACCACAGGCTTTTAAGTAATCTAGGGATGCATGGGTACCTCTTTCTCACATTTTGCATCTATGTGAAGCTGTTTATTTTATTACATTTATTTCCAAAATGAAGGAAAGATGTAGTCAACGCACAGAATTAACGGAATTTAAAAAAGGGGGGAAAGTACGAGTCATTTGAATTCAGCTTTTATGCAGCATGCCAAAATAGGGTGAAGATAAAAGTGATAGCGGTGCACTGAATGAATTGTAAGGTTTGTTTTTATCTTTCTTATTGAACAGATTCCTGCAGTTTACTTTTTTGAGCATCTTACAGCATCTTTGGATCAACCAACAAAGAAATTCCTTTTGCACACAGCATGCGGTCAAATGAAGATTCTGTTCAAAGTGACATGAAATCAGAAATATTGGCTATATAACAGGTATTGTCTTCTTCTATACCTCTGTTCTTCATTGTCAGTAGTCGCCATACTGAAGAGACACACTCACAAAGAAGTAAGAAATGTTCAAAGTGGGCAACAGATGCTTTATTAGAAGGCAAACCTCTCTCTTTTCTCTATTCATTTTATCCTAACACCAGCAGGTTTCCAAGGGGGAGAAAAAGCAGCTTTGAACTTTTTTTCCCTTCCAACTGCTGTATTTTTTAGAAAAGGTTCTAATTTCAAATGCTTTCATGAAGTCTGACTTAGTTCTCTTATACTACAAAACACTTAATGCTTTAATAGTAGGATCACTATGAGTTCCCCTTTATATTTGCATTTTTCTCGGATTATTAATTAGACAGACAAGTCCCAGTTATTGGTACTTCAGAATTCTGCTCCTCCAGGACCCAAACAATGCTCATCATGGGTGGTAGGGAACTATGGGGGACCTTTGACCTGAATAGCCTGGGAACATTTCATGGATTTGTTCCAGTGTCCTATATGAAAACTGTTTTTACCTCCACATGCATATGAAACTTATGATATTATCACCTTAAAAGGACTTACTACACTAGCGAGGAGTCAGGCCAACCACTTAATTGAAGTCAGTTGGAGTTTTGCTCAATCACTGAATACCAAATTGAACCCAAAGGAAAGCAGCAGCCAGACCTGAAGCAAGGGTAAACCAGCCCAGTTGCACAGAAACCCATCTGCAGCCCGCCTCGGAGGTCCAAAGGCCGGTGTCACGTGGCCGACAAAACAGCATCCCCGGAGCCCCGCTTCTCATAAACGCTTCATCCCACTGTGTTCAAACTTGGAGTTGTTCACCGTAGTTACAGCATGAAAAAATAGCAGGACTAGCACATTCTTACATTCCATGTCAATGAACAGGGATGAATAGGCATAAATAGGGCTTAATGCCTATTTATGAGACCGTGTAGGAGCCATGGGGACTGGATATACATCAGCATTGTGTACATTCTCTCCATGGAAGCACATTAACTGCCATTCAACACAAAAGTTTTGTTTAGACCAGCAAGAGTATCAAAGTAACAGTTGACTAACCAGGACCCGGGACACGAAAAATGATGAGATGTTAGTAAAAGACTGCAGCCAACAGGGAGGGTTACTAGAATATAATTTTGTGTAGCACATCACATTTGATGTCACTCTAAAACTGCATTGTGAATGAACATTTGATTTAATTAATACTCAGTCAAATTATATATTCTGTTCAATTGCTGATCAACAACTCAACCTCAGATATTGTTCTCCATCTGAACAGCTAACATGTTCAAGTATATCAAAACAGGATGTTCTTGAGCTCTGGTTCTAAGATTAATGGACTCTACAGGGAACCAGAAGCAATGAGAAACCAGTCTGAGAAACCAGTGAGCTGTTTATCTTCCAAGGGGATTCAGTGATTCTGATGTCTGGCTTCTGTCATTTTTTTAGCTCCTAACCTGTACCTCAAAAGGTAATGATCTGTTCAAATTCTCTTGGGCACCTCTCTTTTTCATTCCTTCTTTTCTATTTTCAGAGAAATGAACAAAGCAACCCTTGGTGATTTTTTTAATGTGTTTTAGGTAAGAGCAGTTAGAGACCAGCCTTTCTTACATTGTACTTAACTTTCCCTTGCTTTCTAAAAGCACAGCTAGTCAGAAGTTTTAATTACAAACTACAGTTTCAACTACCAACTTCTGCCTGCAGAAGAACTAATTAGCAGTGGTAACATTTAGAAATTTGCACTATGGGTATGTGCAACAAATCTGTGATTCTTTGTAAAATAATCACCTGATAAACTTTAAATCCATTTGCATTGTTCTGGGTCTACAGAATTAAAGTAGAAGGGGGCACTGTAATACAACAATCCCTGTCCTACACAGTTGTTTTGGTACCCAAAAGCTGAATTTCTGTTCTGCAAAGAAGCTGTAAGAGTGACAACTTAAAACTTACAATGTATAAAATGTAGAATACTTTCACATGATCATCATTACATTTTTCCCAGAACACTGAAGTATCTACTGCAGAGGAGCAGAATTTCTGTTTTATTCTATGTGTGTTAATGCCCATGGGAAAGAAATTAAGATGACAGTGTTTATGGCTGTTTATTCACATTTTGTCTATTAAACTTTGCACAAATATATCAGAAATAATACAACAACAACACAACATTAAGGAGGTGCATGAAAGAGAGAAAATTATTTCTAGAATGGGACCATGCCTTTTGCTATGGAAAAAATATATGTATTGAAAGGTACCTTTCCAAAGAAAGCAAATGAACTTATAAAATTAAAGTCAGGAGTACATGAGGGAAACAATAATGGGGAGAAGGTCAGGAAAGATTCAGAGAGTACATTACCAAAGAATAAAGCTATTGTGTAGATGAACTGGATTAAATTAACCTCCAACACTAGGGCTCATTCAGAATAGAAAGTAAAAAGTAATAATTTTAAAAGGGTGGAAGTGGCCTAAGTGTGCAGACATTACAGATGTTACTTTATAAAATAGGATATTGTGGCTTGTGTCTAAATATGTGAATGCAATCCAAGGTTCTGCTAAACCCTGAGCTTTGACCCTGTTTGCATGGCCAGGGTTGGCTCAAGAGGGAGCACAAGGCAGTTGTAAGAGGAGGAGGCTGTTGCAGTCTCCATTCCTGTCGTTCTGAACACTAAGTTCTCTGTGCTTTCTAGTCCCTAAGTCTCTACATTTCTACTGAAGGAAGGTTTATTTAGAAAAGATTTTTATTAGAGCAGATTATCATAACTGGAGGGGGGAAAAAAAAAAAGGCCGTTTTTACTCACCTGTCACCAGCAGGTTCAAAAATTAGTTGTTCTTATCACACTATTCCAAGCAAGCCTGACAAAATGTAGCAGTAGCTGTTGCTGGATCAGTGGTCAGTGCTGGTCCTACCCCGGAGGGAAGCGCAAAGGGAAACTCTGGCCATCACAGATACATTAAGTGAGAGCTGGGCAGGAAAGGGAATCTAACATAAAGCAGTCATTATGCAACACACTGTGAAACAGAGTGAAATTGCTGAACTGCTCTAACAGTTCAATAATTCCTCCTGCTGAAGAGGAAATAACATGGAATAAATTTTAGAAAGCAAATCTTGAATGACAACAAAGAAGGAAATGGTCAAGCTGCAAGATAAATATGCAGCAAGCAGAAAAACTAATTTAGCTGGAATCTGAAAAAAAGAGTCCATTATGCAAATAAATTAAATCCTTGATCTAGTGAGTGGAATGGTTTGGTTTGTTTGGGGTTTTTGTTTGGGTTCCATTTTGTAAGCCAATTTCAGAAAGACCAGCATTTGCCCAGTCTATTATTATTTACTCACATATAAGAAGTTACAAAATCTCTAATATATGGAAGTGATAGCGACCTTATGTTAAAGCCCAACTACGAGCCTTCTGCTTCCGGAATTGCCATGCTTTAGCACTGAGCGAGTTTCCAAAAGGCGTGCACAGGGCAAGAATTTACTCAGACAATAGGACTGTTCACTTCAAAATTCGTCTTTCCCTAGAAGTCTCCCAGTTAAAGAATGTTTCTGTTCTCATCTCTAAATGCACGGGCAAAAGCCACTCTCATATACAGAGAGAGAGAAGGGACACAGACTACTACAGATATGATCGCTGATGAAGTTCAGCCCCCAGGCAACTACTTAATACTGGCAGATGTCCTCTTAGGATTGCCCAGGGTACTGCACAACCTCCTACAGTTTTATCTGAAGGCTAGGGTTTGGAAGCACCCAAGCAGTAAAGCATTAGCCCTGAAATGCTAAAACTTCCAGGGGAATAACTTTTGAAGAAGGACAGAGGCATTTTCATCTGGTATCCACTGCTGAGAGCAACCTTTTAGCTCGGTGCTGGGGTCTGAGACCCTGAGAAAGATAGGCCCTTGCACTTACATGATCATCACCTATATCAAACAACTCAAACAAAAAAGAACATCTCTCATGTAAATCTCTTCAGAAAATGAATAGAAAGACCTGAAAAGGTTAAAGGCTACAGCGTTTAGAGCTTTATTCATACCAAGGAAAAAAGAGGAGACAGTGTTCAAAAGTTTTATTCTTAGGCCATTTTCAACAATTGCCTTTTTAAAAATCCTACTTTTATGAGAACACTCTTACCTTATTCAGAAGGCTCACAAATAGTTTCTTTTTCTTTCCCTCTATGTATGCCTGTGTGTGTCTGAGAATAACAGCAAGAGTGTAAATCTTTCACTTGTTCTTTATGTACTCGCTCACGACAAATACCATCTGAAGAGCCAGGGGAGTCCATTTAGGCTCTGTTACGTTTCCGATTTAAACATCCCCTGACATCCCCTCTCAATTAGATTGTCACTTCAAGTGTTAGAATAATTGTTATAAGATACTCAGCACAGGCCACTCTATGTGTGTTTAAATGTACAACAAAAAACCACACACATTTGTGCGTGTGTATATCACACTTGCATATATATACACATTCCATGTGAATACATATAAACACCCAATCAAATACTCCAGACAACTTTCCTACACTTAGGTGTATACCTACCTACACAAAACCATATTTTATTTAGTTGTACCCTGAACATTTTTCAGTGAGTTGCTGCTCTGGAAATATATATTTCAATAGAGCCTCTTAAAAAAATGTAACCCAGATATCTCAAGATGAATGAAAAATATACCTCCAAGAACACCCATGGAGAAGTTGCTCATTTTTGTGGATTCCCCTTTTTATGATATTATTGGCACTTTAGCATCCTTGCTACTACAAGGGCCCTTTGATCTCTACAGCTCGGCGCCACAAGATTTGCCCTCTGTATGTTGTGAGAACTTAAAAAGGATTGTTTAAGGAGGGCAGCTTCTGTGTAATTGCACATTAGCCATACTTAGAATGATTATGGCTTTCCTGACATCAGAATGATGGGTTATTAGCAGTATTTTAAGGTT
>VYZQ01046124.1:0-13257 GCA_013400655.1 Mystacornis crossleyi | reverse complement strand
TTGGGGAAGGAACTGACCTCTGCTCACCAACCACCTGAGGCAGGAGGATGCAGCGACTGTTGGAAGGCACCTGCCTCCCTCACTGTCTCATGCTGAGGGGGAGAATTTTCCCTTCCTGGCTGATCACACAGGTTGGGTGTGTAGGGGAATGAGAAGGTGCTCGTTTGTCCCGGGTTCTGAGTGGCACAGGTTGCCTGAAATGGCAACCCAGCCTCCTGAGGAGATTTCACACCTAAAATAAAATACATTCTAGCTGTGACTCCTGCTGGCTTCTTGACTGGAAAAGTAGCATTGTATGAGTTCTGCTGTTTTGGTAGGGGACTCTGTTGGCTCTTCCCAAGGGAGAGCTGATAACCAGGGTGTACTCTGCAGCAGGAGACTTGTCCCACTCTTGGAAACTGGCTGTGGCCCTTAAGCAAAAGATACTCCAAAGCTGGTCATTAGTGAGTCCTAGTCATTGACCTAAATTCCCCAGTTTGTCAGCTCCTCGGCAACTAGAGACAAAGCAACAGACAAGTGGGGGGAAAGGCAGAAATTGTGCAAGCAAGCACGTACTGTAGAAAAATGACATGTTAGGGGGAAAAAGAACCCATTCCTGGAAAAGCAGTGCAAGACACTGCAGTGTTGCTCTTCCTGGCTTTCCCAGACCCGCTGTGGAAACACAAGGCTGTCCAGCAGAGTAGTAAACAAGGGACTTGGTACTCTGTGAAACTTCTGCTCCTTTCAGCAGGCCGAGTAGATTTCTCAGAATGAGAGACTTCCATTAACCTGTGAGAAATGGCAAGAACTTTTGGAAAAAGCTAATGGCAGTGCTGATGACAGGCATTCTTTTAATGGATTTATTTGTTTGACTCACAATGGCTGTTAATGCAGTCCTGAAAGGAGCCAAGTTTAGATAGGGTTAGTGTCAGCCAAGGGCCTCTGGGACCTTTGCTTATTTCTCTTTGAGATGTTCCAAGGCATAAGCTGACAACAGGAGTCCTGATTTGTTCCTATAAAAATCAGTCAAATTAAATATGCTTTCATTCCCTTTCCAAGCTGTCACTGTGATCAGGAAGTCTCCGTGTAACAAAAACCACGACCACATGGCTATGGTGATACATGCAAGCCCTGAGAATATATATCTTTATGCCAACTGTGTTTATGTGTTTTACTCCTTACTCCCACTGTGTTTGTCTTAAAAGCTCCTAAGCTTGTGAGCTTGTGAGTGGTATCTCTGATTTAGTATCAATATAATGTCTGGTGTATTGGGGCCCTGCTGGCTTACTCAGAAGAGCGACTGTTCTTTTCGTAGTGCACATCATTGACCAGGGAAGGCACCTAGCACATACGGTAAGCTGCCAAAGGATGGAGTCCTCCCGCTGTGGGAAGACTGGGGGGGACAGGGGAATGAGGTGGACACCTCTGTGTTTCCCCTTTCAGAACACCACGCTCAGCAGCCCTGACAGCACGGCACGGGGGGGATGAGATGAGGACACCCCGGTGCTTGGTGGACTGGGCAGAGCTTCAGGCTCTTTGTGGATGGAGGCTGTGCACTCCAGGGGCTTCACAAAGCATCACTCCCTGTTCCCTAGCTTATCCTCTGCCTACTCACGTGACCTTCTCAGGGAATAAGCAGCTTTTTCATGGGCTCCCACCCACGGAGGCTAAGTGAAGATGCTGCCATAACCCAGTGAGAGACATATGGTGCTCCTTCAAGTCTCTTTTCATCAGCACTTTTAAGCTCATCGGAAAGGGTTTCTTCTCTGTGCACATTCTCCATGACTGACAGGGCAGGAATTACATGGCACATAGCAGATCCTTTTCACAGAAAGACTTACTTGCTAGTACAGCTGCTGCCTCTGGCATATTTTGTTTCTCAAAAAAATTTCACACTGAAAGCATCCATAAAAGTGGCAAAATAAAAAAAAACAACCTGTAGTTCTGAGGTGCAGGAAGAACAAACATTAGGCCTGTCATCCTTAGAGTCCCTAGCTCTGGAAAGAGACAGATTTCCACCTCTTCTTGTGGGAATTGCAGGATGTCAGGAGCTTGCCTGTTTGGATCCTTTGGGTGGAAATCTGAATGTCCGCAGAGTGAATTTCACGGATCAGTGGAAACTTCAGAGTGTTGTCTTCACCTTTTTAGAGGCTTGCAATGACAAAACCCAAACTGTAGTCAGCACCTGTCTCATGTTTTCCATGTTACTTCTATAATGTGTTAGGACAGATTTGCATGTGAAGAAAATATTAGTGCAGCACTGAGCTCCCGTGCCATGCGATGGCTAAAAGCCACTGCTGAGGTAATGTTTTCTTTACATGTAATTCTGTTCTAGCTCACTAAGAAATAATGGCATCTATGTATGACATTAAATGTCACTTCAGCTGAGATTAGTCTTCTGTAATGGTTAGAAGATTATTTTGTTTATACCAGTAGGTAAATTTGTGCAGTAAATTTGACCTGCTTTCTTCCAGTGAAGCCCAGCCAAGCTTTCTAAGAAAGATATGTTAATATTTAACAGACAGTGAAAACTAAATGTTAACATTTTCAAATCACTGAGTGACTTTGCAGCCTAATCCCTGTTCTTAAATGTGACTTTTTGGGGAATGCGGGCTTCCACACTTGCTGGGTCACTTGAAATTGCCCTTTTATATAAGTCATTCGTCTTGCTTAGCCTTGCTGGGTGTCTCCTCAGGCATCCTAAGGTTCTCCTAAGGTATCTCTCTTCTCTGTAACTCTAATGGGATCTTGACACCTAGCTCAAGAGTGTGCTTTAAGACAGAGGAATCTATCTCTAAAGTACTCATGAATGTCTTCTATAAAATTTACTGGAATTCCATTCTTTTTCCTACACATAAAAATGCAGGTCACACATAGCCTGCACAACGGCTTCAAGTAGTTCAGGAAGCTGATCCAGTCTGAGGTCTACCAGCCACAAAAGCAAGTACCTGTGATTTGGCTTTTAAATCTGTGTTTAGGCAGCAAAATTCGACTTGCTTTGTAACAGGATGAACATCCAACAGTGCCTTTCAGCATGGGTATGTTCCGAAGTTTGGGGTCTCCAGCTGCAAGTTTCAGTCTGGTAATATTGGAGTCAGGAGCTGCTGCAGGCTGCTGCGACCCACGTTAGACTTTTCCCTCTCTCTATATTTATTTCAGTCTTTTCATACATTTCAGCCATGAAAAGAAAGAAGTGATTTTTTTTTTTTTGGTAGTAAAGAGAGTTCTTTTCATTAATGACATGGGAAAAGGGACAGCCAGTTGAAGGAATTCAGTTCTTCTTTCAGATACAAGATTTATTGCTGGTCAAAACACAAGGATTGCTTTTGGAAGGAGAGCTGGGAGGTAAAACAACAAGTGCTTAGCACTTACAACTACTTCTTGTAAGCAATACAGTGTATTATCTGATCAGTGCTACACAACAGGAACTTCATTAGCATTCTGCACTGTTGTGGTTTTAAGTAATAGTAAAGCATCCCTCGTCTCTGTGAAAGACAGAGATGTGCTGTGGAGGGACATGCCAACAGACATTTTAATGAGTCTGATTCAAAGGACAGAATCAGGTTGTGCCTTCACATTTGCTTCACACACTTGATTTGCAGAGAGATCGGCACCTGGGGTTGCTGTGGCGTGGAGCTCGCTGAATTGGGGCGAGTTTTGCCCAGGGTTTCATCCTTGACTTAAAGTCTTGTGCTTTGGATATTGGACAATAGGGTCCCTGTACTATGCAAAGCAGAGGGAGATCTCACGGGGCCTGCAGTCTTCACTGTCGCAAAACTCCTTCAGCCAGAATGAGGACCAATACATCAACACCAAGAGTAACCAGCACGACATTTTGGTCGAATGGCTATGGCAGGGAGATGACACAACTCTTTCTTCCCACCCCATCAGCGTTTGCAGAAGGGGCTGTTTAGCAAGGGCTAAGCAATGGCAGCACCTACCTTCAGCATCAGCTCCTTCTCCTCCCCCTTCGCTTCCTGTCCCTTTGCCCTTGCTTGGGCAATTCATCTGCAGCAAGATAGAATCAAAGAACCCTCTTCCTTTGCTAAACAATTCGCTCCTTTTGTTAGGGTCAGATAAAACGCTGATAAAAGCTGTTGTAGCTCCGCTGAAGCCAGCAGGAGCATGCTCCAGGTTTGGTCCTTGATCGTTTTTCGCCTTGCTCACTCCTGCATGTATCCAGTTACATCTTGTGGCAAATCCAACCTTAAGCTGAATTAATGAACCGGAGATGCAGTCCCTGTGCGGGGGTTTGCCCGTTCGGAGGTACAGTGCCTCAGAGCCTTTGGGGACAGGAGGTTTATGAATGGAAAGATCTGCAGGGAGGCTTTTTGGAAACTGTTTTAGGGTTGGGTGTTTTTCTCTCGTTTCTGGCTAAACAATCTCTGATCCCTTCCGCTCAGGAGCAGGGCAGGAGCCAAGGCTGGCCTTCAGCTCACCACTGAGCCTTGTTGATTGCAGACCTGCATTTTGGGAAGGCGTAGGAATAGCTTTTGTCGCATTGAGCTAAACGCATTTAAAACATTTTGATTAAATGGGTACCTAAGTACCCCTCAAAAGAGAGGGGACCAGGGTTCCAAGAAGGGGTGGGAGTGAGGGGGAGGTGATCAGGCTCCTTCTCACCATGTGGACCATAGGAATTGCTCTGCTGGCAGCTGCAGGCTCCATTAGTTATCCAGGGGTGTCCTCCCACTGCAGGCAAGGTACAGAGCAGCCAGTTGGAGAATTAGTAACGTGTCCAAATGTAATATGGTTGCTATTATGGGTAATATATATTTAACACTCTGCAGGGACCGTTTAAACCTGCATCTGCAGGAAGGGGAAAAAAGTCAGGTTTGCTTTCTTGGCAGACTGCAGATCAGAGAGTCCAATCTGTAATCTCTCTTGGTATGTTTTATGTGGGTGGGTTTTGTTAAGTTACAGGCAAAGTTATTGCACCCCTAGGCTACTCACATTAAATGCTTCTCCAATTTTAGCAACATTCTTTCCAGGCTCAGCTACATTTGTTTTTGTCTTCTCTATGGCAATTGATGAGCTCAGTCTGAAATGTATAACTCCATGGGATCTCCTGTTAAATATTTCTTCCACAGCTGTAGTTGAATCGGGGCAGTGTAATCCAATGACTTGTTGTAATGCCTAATGCTTTCTTTAATACATTCCAGCTTAAAGGAGTCAGCAAAGTTTACATATCCAAAGTAATAAATTTAAACAATAATAATGGTAAATCCCAAACCATGATTATATCTTGAAAATGTCGGGGTTTTTTTCCTCCTATCTTCTCTGGTCTGGCTAAAATCCGTTTTTAGTAAACTGAACAGGACAGATAATAGATGATGAGACAAACAACTTAATCCCTTAATAATGTCAAGTGGAAAATCCAACAACAGATTGGCAAGAAACTGTAACAACAACTGCGAAGTGACCCTTGCTGAGGACTAAAGAACTGGTTTAAAAGGCTGAACTTGGGATATAATTAGAGATGGCCTGAATTAGTGCCTATAGGCTTTTCTTTGAACTCTGAAATGGAGCCAAATTCCTTTTTTTAAAATCCATGCCTGTGCAGCATCAGCTTAACTCCACTGAGGCCAGTTCAGCATCACCTCGTACCTTGTTCTATCCCGGGTACCCACACAAAGTGACCAGGAAAAGCCCCAGGCTGGCATTCTCCCCTCTGGCTGCTTTTGCAGATGGAGTGTGGGATAAGTGCCCAGCAAGTGTGCACAGCCCAGGTAGGTGCTTGCCATGGCAGCGGGAGAAGGGATGGGCAGTGCCTCCACGTGGGAGGAGAAGAGATGGGCGTTGCCACACTGGCCTTTGAGTCGCAGCAACTCATCCTGCTCTGGCCAGGGACTGGCACACAGCTGCACCCCTGGGCAGCGACTCTGAGTAGTCTTGGGCGGCTGTTAATAGGATACACCTTGGGAGCAAGGCATGTGGTCACAGGAGTAGGAGGCACTTGGAACTGTAATTGCCAAGCAGCTTCAGAAAGAGGGTGTTAATTATTATCTCTCTCCTTGGAGCCATATTTACTTAGAGCTGACAGCCCTCCACCCTGGGGTTCGTGGGAGGAATGTCTTGCTGGGGTGGAGACCAGGGCTGCCAGAAAGAAAACAAAGGAAAGAGATTTTAGAATGGTGGCTTATCTCTATCCACCTGAATTACTTTTGTATTTTAAAAGAGTATGTGAAAAAGGATTGTTTGAAAAAACCTTGACAAGTGTACTCTCCCAGCTCCATTGTTTTAACCTTCTCCTAGGAATTTGTGTATAAAATGTTCTCAATTCAGTTTATCTCTGCTTGACAAATCCTGTGTCTCCCTTCCGTGCTTTTAGCAGAGTGGGAACTAACCCTGATCTTTCTGCAAAGCGTGCAGAGTCGCCGTCCTGGATGTCACATTCCCACCTTCACACACAAACAGTGCGTGTCACAGCTTTTGAGCAAGATGTACCATCTCTGACAACAAAATTGTGTAAAGTTCATACATTCAGGATGAGCTTTTAGAAAAGCAGCTCCAAACTGAACCAGACTCTCTCACAGGAGGGATGTTGTCTGGCTCTCATGAAAGCCACCTTGCACAGCAGGTTCAAATAAGTGGTCTGAAACCAGGACTGTAGCTCAGTTCCTCCATTAGCAGCCCCTCATCTGTGTCTCATCTCGAGGAGAACAGACTTGGCCTCTCTCCTCAGGTCTCTGTTTTCTCATGTTACCCTGTGTTGCTGGAATGGCTTTTCTGAGCCAAGGAAAGAAACAGGAGTACAGGTGGTCACAAGTGACCAAAATATTGACCAGATGCTGGGCTGGTAATGAGAGGGAAATGCAGAGGTAGCACGATGCCACCTAGTCCGTTACTGTCTTCGCTGTATCGTACATCCCAACCAGCTCTGGTATTTGGTTTTTGAGCATTTGGGCGGCTCAGGAGGCAGTTCCAGATTCCGGGTTTGTTCTTGTGGATGGGAATCCTTCCCAGAAGGGAGAAAGCTCAGAGGAGCCTGTTTAATATAGGCTGATCTCATGCTTGAGCATACGCAGGAGCTGACCTTTCAGCGCTGAAATAAGAAGTGATGGGAATAGAATAAATCACAGTCTTGAAAGAAAAGCCAAGGAGCTTAGACATGCACCTCAGGAGAAGGAATCAAGGTAGGGAGGCTGAGAGCCACAGAGGGGCCAAATGACAGATTCCAAAAACGTTCTTTCAGCAGTGAGTTTGATGGATCTTTGCAGAGCAAAGGCTGTTGAGATGTGAAATTGGAGTATGATGTAATGAGCCCAGAAGGTGAGTTTTAGATGGGTGGGTAGGCTGGAAAGACTTTGTTAGGGATGCTATCCTGAAAGAATCCGCAAGACTTACAGATAGGTTGGATGTGAGGACTGAAAGAGAGCCAAGTTCCCCACTTGCTAAAAGTTTCAGAGTAGGAGCAAAACGCTCACAAATAAGAGTGGTAACATTTACACTTGCACTGAAAAGGCATAAACTGTTCTATGAATTGCCAGGCTACGAAGAATCAAACCTCTACATTGCATTACGAGCCTCAGAGCTGTCGTGTCTTGACTGAATCCAAAGCTACAATTTCTGTAACCTTGATAGGAGACAGCTCCAAGTGCCCATGGTACACCCACTTAACCTTCAGGGGCCTGGCTCTGAATGCAAGATTTTTCCAAGGGAACCAAAACTCTAAGCACTCCCCTCACATCCCGAAGCCACAGCCCGATGAGGAACTCCCTCTGCCTGGCGGCCTCTGTCGGAGCCTGACTCCTGGTTCGGTCTCAAGAGAGGGTGGCTCCAAGCTTTTTCGGAGCCCATCGCTGCCTGGACAGAGGCTGAGGTCTGCCCGCTCTTCCTCTGGACCATCCATGCTGTGTCCCCAGGGCAGTCAGACCTCAGACCCATCCTGACAAACCCTGGCAGGACAGGAGATTGTAGGAGCTGGCTGGATCTGGAAGAACAGTTTTTTTGGCAGAGAATAGATTTTCCAGCAAATGTCAGGGGAGAGGGGGAGTCAAAATGATTCACAAATTCAAACACATTTTCTGAATAGTTCTGGCCTAGAAAAAAATACAGAGGTGGGGGAAGAAGGAGGGATGTTAAAAATAGCAATGCGTGTCATTCTGACACTTTCAGAATGAACTGTTTCATTTTGGGAATGGTTTGTTTATGTTTTGCAAGCATTAGAAATGTAGATTGATTCAAAATGGCATTTTTCACTTAAAAGTTGACCTCACCACTAAAACACATTGAAAGAAGAGAAAAGGTTTTTTAGGACTTACATAACCTGAAATGAAACACCTCCTTTTGCTTTGGCTCCAGATGAGACATTTTGGAGTTTTCCTTTCACAGCCCTATGATTTTAGCTGTGTCCAGCCCAACCTGGACATCTCCTCTCCCCTAGTTTTTTGACTGAGCTCTGGTATTAAAAAATACATCCAGCTCCCATGCTGGCCAACCCTTAAGTCTAATGCCTTGGAGCAAGTACTTTAGTTCAATCTGAGGTCAACCACACATTGCTGTGATTCAGACTGAAACCTGTGGTATCAAATTAATAAAAGCTGTAGGTTTTGTAGATAACTGGCATCTTCTCTGAAAGATGCAGTGTCGAACCTCATTTAGAAAAATAACCCAAACTCCTGAGGCCCTGAAATCTGATCTAGAAATCTTCAGAGAAGCCGGAGTTAGCAGGCAGCTGAATGACAGACTTTCACTCCCCCCACACTCACACTGGTCTCATTCAACTGATTCATTAAAGGAAAATGAGCAAATAGCTGGTAATTACTTTGCCGCAGCCAAAACGTGCCGCAGAGTTTCCCCGGGCAGAGGGGAAGGAACACACGTGTTTGCTGTACGATGAGCCACAGTCGAGTTTACTGTTCCCTGTTGTGTTTTTCTGTCTGGCTGAGACACATTGTGCCATTTCCTCATCCCTTGGGGACTGAGTGGAGCCTCCTGTGCTGAGATTTACCTTCACTGTCTCCTGAGCCCCCCTCCACCGTGCCTTGGGAGGGTTTGGGCACAAAAGAGGGAGAGAATAGATGCTGCAGTGTGGGATGGCAAACTTCTTAACATCAGCCCCTTTAGGGCAGGTGCCACAGGAAAGACCTTTTCCATTCATGGGAAAATCCTGAGTTTTACCTGAAATAGGCAGGTTTGTAAGCATTTTTCTGGCCCACTGTAATTTCAGTGTTACTGAAAGATGGATCTCGTAGTGCGGACAGGATACGGATGTTTTTATGATAGAGAGGAGCTGGCAGTGGCCAAGCATCAGAGCAGGCTGTGCTCCCTGTTGGGATGGCTCTGATACTTTCTGTGGTGGCTTAGGGTCCCCCAGCAGTGGAGAGGGCAGGGATCAATTCCTGTAGCAGGATGAGGAATCAAGGCCAAGGAGTGCATCAGCCATGCAGTTCCCTCGACCATACATTTACTGTTCAAACACTAACAACTCAAGCTCTCCCAGTAAACAGTGAGGACTGCCTTAGAAACTACCAAAAGTTTCATGGTTTTTTGAAGTGCTGGGCTTGTTTGATTGTTTTCCTGGTTTCTATGCCTATCAGTCACACTCAGGACAATTTTCCAATCTGTTGCAATAAATTGCAAGGCAGAAGCCTAGAAATGTACTTTTATTTAAAAAATGAAAACTCGGGGTCTCAGCTACCTGATGACTGCAAGAGCTTGTGAGAACAAGGCAGAGCTCACGTTCAAGCTGCAGGAGTGGGCAAAGGGGCTGTTGAAAGAGCTGCTTCTCTGGGTCAAGAATGGGGCTGAATGGAAAGAAAGGCCAGGAGGGCAGAGCGTATAAGCCGATTCGGCTTTCCTGGAACAATCGAAGAACGCCAGCGCTCCCTCCCCGCCCCAGCTGAAACAAAAAGCCCATACACAACTAAAGCAAAATCTGCCTTCCTGTTTGTATGCGTGTCGTGAGGCCTGGGAGGGCAGGTGGCGTTTGACTCTTGCATCCCCACCAAAATTCAAAGTCCTCTCCCAGCTGAATCCAGAGTCAGGGGTGCAGGAAGAGGTACAGGCAGCCACCAAAGAGCAAGGACCATACAAACTGCACAGGAGGGCCTGCACTCCTTCCCTGCCGATGATTTATATAAAGCACAATTTGAAAACTAATGCATTTTTCTACAGGTAGAAGCGATTCACAGATCTTTGACACAAGCAGCTGCCAGGAGGTGGAAGTACAGCTTTGATTATGTTAGAGTGAGGAGGCAGCAACTTCCCAGCTGAGCAGCTGCATTTGGATGATCTGTGGAAGGCTGTATACATCTTTCAGCGAGGAATCTTAGGCTGTGATAGGTCCCAGCAAATACCAGGCAGGGTTGTTGAACCATCCTGAACCACCTTGTCACTGACTGGTGCAGAGGTGCTGTGTGAAGTGATGCCAAGCATTCTCTAGCAGCTCTAATGGGATTTGGATTTCAATTTACTCCCATCAGATACACTACATGATCCTCAGTTTGCCTCTTGAATTAAGATGCTGCAGTGTTCATTTTTCCCCTTTCCAGCTGATGGGTGTCTTTGTTCCCCCACAGGCAAGAAGGCAAGTATATTCTTCTTCTTAGCATGCCCTTAGAGTGATTACATGTGTAAAAGGAATTAATCCTCAGAGCAAAGGCCTGGACGTTGTGTGTGTCCCATTCCAGGTGGTGGGCTGTTCCCAGGTGCTCCATCTGCAGGGTTGACGTCAGTGCAATCACACCAGGAGAGCGGTTCTGAAGGTTGCATACAACATGCGGATGGTCTTCTGGAGAGCAATTGCCTTTGCAAAGCTAGCTAGAACTCCTGATGGCGTAACAAACAGAATTAGAATATTTTCAGGATAGAAAATTGAGGGAGGAAAGCAGCTTTACTGGCTATTGTCAGAAAACAGAGGTTTGCACAACGGCAACATTTTCCATATACTGCGCAATGAAGTTACTTGCTTGGGAATTAAATTGCAAGTCAGACAGCGTGGCCAGGTGTAACATAGCACACATTGCAACACACGTACTGAATGTATTACTTGGTGTCAGTGTTTATTGAAGCTAGTGGGGATTTGAGAAACAAGCTCTGGCGCAGGAAACACCAACAGTGTGATGCCACTTAATGTCTTCACTGAGTGTAAGAACTTTGGGAAATAAATTCTCCAAAGACAGAATACTTTGGAAAATACCTGCTCATCCCTTTGAACCCTTAAGACACTTTAATTTTCGATTGGGTGAGGATAAGCCACAGATTTCACCACTAATCTAAAAAATATCCTGTGGTTTTTGGAAAAGCAAGTGAGACTCCAGGTGTATTTTCAGTGGCAGATTTTGCAGTGGCAGCTCTAGCTGTTCTCACTGGAGTTTATTTGCTGCTGTCTGCTGGTCCCTTGCTGTCTTCTTTTGCTACTGCAGGAACCAGGGTCAGCAAAAGTGGAACTACACTTCCCTGTCACTTTTCTGGAGAAGAGTCAGCGTCCTAGAACATCGCTTCGTTTTAGCTTGGGAGACTGGAATCAGATTGGGCCAAATCAACTCCGTTGTAGCTCTGCTGAGTCTGGTGGGCTTGCACAATGGATAAATTTGATCCAGAGTAAGAATAACACAAACCACAGATGGCCGAGTTAAGTGCATTGTTTATATAAATGCCTAGACCACAGAGAGCTGCCTGCATTGCAAAATCCCCCTCTCATCTGGCTCCTTCAAGGAATCTGAAATCACAGCAAGGGGAGACCAGCAACAAAATGTGGCACAAAGACCGAGTTTCCCCTGTGCTCAGAGATGAGGACCTGTTGCCAGTGGCACACGGACTCAGCTCACTGACTGTGCTGAACTGGCAGCTCAGGAAGCAGGACAGGTCACATTGCTGTGCCCTCTGAAGGCAGTGAAGTTATAAATACGTTTTTGGAACAAAAATAAGAACCATCCACTAGAGCTATTTCTGATGACCTCAGAATAAAGTTAGATNCTGTTTTTTCCTGTTTACTTTTTTCCTTTTCCTCTTTCCTCCCCTTAGTGCTACATTCCACCTCTCTCCTCTGCCATCATGTCACTTTTTTTTTTTGGCCTTTAGTTGATCTCACAGAGGCATACAAAGGGTTTTCGGTCCCGTCACATGCTTCAGCTGGAACTAGAGCACGATTCCTTTCTGACACGATTTTCTCCAGGATTCTGTCAAGTTGAGCTGCAGACGCTCCCGGGTTTTTCGCTGATTGTCTTTTCAGCTGTCCTCCGCTTGCGACGCTCACGTTGCAGCCCGGCAAAGGCCGGTGCGAGCTGCAGGGTGGAGGCGATGCCGTGAGTGCAGGGAGCAAGGGGTGCACGGGGGGTGCCCGCGGCCAGCGGGATGGGGCGGCCGTGGGGCGGGAGCGGCGCGGCGTGGGAGAGCAGGGCCAGGAGAGAGAGATAAGGCGGGCAGGAAGGGGAAAGGCAGGTGGAAAAGGGAAATGACATGGGGGGGCCAGGAAGACTAAAGAGAATACAAGGGAAGCTGTGAAGCCATCTGGGAATCTGCTCTAGCCACGTGTAAATCATACGCGTCCCTGCGGCGTCCCACTGTGCGCAGAGCGAAGCAGCGCCCGGGGGAGGCTGGGCAGAGCCGGGATGGCGGCTTGGAGCTGTGTGGGGTGAGCCCATGGGGGTGTGGGGGGACGCGGGGGCGGCACCGGTGGTGGGCGTGGGGGCGAGGGGAAGGGCTTGGGTGCTCCAAGGTTGGGTGCAGGGGTGGCAGAGCGGTGGTGGAGCAGTGTCCCATGAGGATGAGGGCAGAGGTTGATGGAGCCGCTTTCACTGGGAGTTGTGTCCAACTGTGTCGGGTTCTAGGTGACGGCAGAAGAGCGGGAGGAGAAGCGGGTGCTGTGTGGTGGAGGCAGAATGGGAGGCTTGGGAGAAACGGAATGCGAAATCTGATCAGGAGATGGAAAAGGAGCAAAGTGGAGGGGAAAATCGTGTGAAAAGTTGCACTGTGAAAAAGTAGTGGAAGAAAGCGTCATGCAAGGCTGACATGAAAAGGCAGGGGGAAGAGAGAAGAGCTTGGATAACAAGACTTTAAAAGTACTTAATGATGGATGACAGGGGTGGGATTTGTGGCAAATAGCTAGACCTGAGCCAGCCTCCCTTTGTGGGGAGTAACAGGCCCCTGCAGAACACGCTGGATGTGAGACCTGCCTGCACAGCATGAGAGGAGATGAGATGAGGCTGAGCAGCCCTGTGACTGTAAAAGGAGTTAACTAGCATCGATGCAGTCATCTACATTGGACATGTCTAAAAATAGGTGAGATGAATTTCAGTCCCAAGGACAAAATGTTACAGTAAATGAATACAA
>VYZQ01046096.1:5851-23750 GCA_013400655.1 Mystacornis crossleyi | reverse complement strand
CCCCGGCCCGGCCCGCGCCCCGCGGCACCCGCCCACCGTCTTGTCCCACTCCCCCGCCCCCGTCAGCTTTCCCGCAACGAGTCGGAAGTTCCTCCGCTGAAAGTTCATTACTAAGGGGCCTGTGTCCAGGAGGGCTCGTCCGCGGAGCTCCAGGTTTGTCTCAACCCCACCTCTCTTAAGAAAATAAATTTACAAAGCTTGCTGGATAATAGAACAGCAGTCGTGCGCCAGACATCGACCAAAGCAGCGGTACCGCCGGGGCAGGTGAGTCCCGCTCTCCCAGGGCAGCTCTGCCCCGCTGCGAGTGCCCAGCACAGGCTCTGAGGGAGCTCGCTGACACCAAGTGGTGCCAGAAATACCCTGCCCACATAGCTCAACACAGAGACAGTACAGCGTTTCAGTCCTATTGAAAATGTTCCTCTTTCATGATAAAGCAAATGCCACAAAGTCTGTGACTTAATATTCTGTTTATCTAAGACAAAAGACAAAGAAAAATTTGAGAAAAAGATTTTCACGAAGGTTAATTAATTCAGAAAAAGATTAAGAGGTGTTCAAATATTTTTCTAGTTTCAGGTTAAATTTCATTTGCATTGCTAATTTGCATTGCTATGATGTAGTATAATACACAATGCTTCTTTAGGAAAGTTAATCTACAATCTTGTAAAAACACTAATTTTGCAGATGACTAAACATTACACTAGACATGTATTATCAATTCCAAATACTGAAACCCTTTTTCCATCTCTAGGTACTAAATAGTATTGTACCTTTTATTTATTTGTAAATATTGTGAAGTTACAAAATAAATAGCAGCAGAATTTCTGAAAAGTTGTTCAACTGCCTACACAGAATCTCTCTTCAACACTTACCCTCTAGGAACTGCTGCATACGGGAATGTAAACGTGGATTTAATTTTCCCCAGGTAATTTTCTTGCAAGCCATACACCAAAGCTTTTTGCTAGCTTAATTTTTGTAGTGTCCTTACAAGTCCTGTAGAGTAAAAGGAAGACTTTGTATGACATTTCGGAAGTGGTTATTTGTATCTATCTTTTACAAAGACTTGAGAAAGTCTTGCTCTTGAAGGGATCCTTCCCTCCTCCCACTTCTATTCTGCAGTAGCATTAACACAGCCTAAGCCTGTGGCTCGTTCTTGCAACCATAAATGCTTTTCTCTGTATTATTCATGGGATGGTAGAATAATGTCACCCTCACTTACATTCTGGAAAGCAATATTGGAATGACAGTAAAAAGAAAGAAAAGCTTGAAACTTGGTTGAGATTCCACCCAGAAGAACAAAGTTGGTTTTGGTTTTAAGTTGCTGTACACCTACTGAAAACTGCTGCTTAAATGGGGGAGAGTCATTGTGAACCTCCAAGGTTGTTTTTACTTCTATTTTCAAGACACAGAAGTTAGCTCGAGGGGCAGCAGATAAAGGACTAAGCAGGGCCCAAACTATTGCAGGAAAATATTTAGCATCAAAACCAGGTGAATTTCACAGTACTGGAATGGAGCTTGTGAAGCATTTCCTTCTCAGAAGGGTTAATCAAAACCAGCCCAGGTCCCTTTTCCTCAAGCCCAGCTGTCCTGGAAACTCGCTTTATTCTAGCCTACAAAAGATGCTCATACCTGATACATAAAAATCCAAAGGTGCTAATTTATCAGAATTCAAATAAATCATCACATTCAGCCTATCTATCATTCAGAGTAGCTTGAGGTGATTTCATGTGGTAAATATCGGATCCAGAAGTGAAATACTTGAATTCCACCTTACCTTGTGGCACCACAGGAGATTCTGTAAACAACTTCTTAAGGCAGTTATTAAAACCAGAGTTGACTTCAAAAGAAGGTAAATTGTATCTCACTGCTTTGTAATTTGGGTCTTTCAAATTACCCATGAACTTCCTAAAATACTATTACATTATAGGACTTGTTTCTGATTTGTGTAGGTCCTCACTGTAATCTAGTTAGATTGATAGTGCCTTTATAAAGCAGTGAACAGATAGGCTTTTACTTTATTATTTTAAAAAAATTTTTAAATGTGTATTTATTTATTTTTACAAATTGTACCAGAGAAGCACAGACTGTTGATACAAAAAAATCAAGCCATGAAGATGTTAACAGCCACCACTTTAACTTTTTGGTAATTCTGGACTGTGGAAAGAGTAAACTATAAAGATGATCTACAGTGCAGAAGCTTAAAATAATTTACTGTTTCCATAAATATTTCTTACTCCTGAACATCTCTAAGACATGTAAAATGTAAGATGAGACCAGAAGTAGTAAATGGCCTTCCTTATTATTACAGAGACACTGAGGTAAGTAGAGGACTATTGCATGGCAGCAGTTGTCTCAGTTTGAGGAACAGGAACAGTTCAATTGCAGTAAAAAGGCAGAAAAGTACATGGTTGAACTAATTCCAGTTTTTAAATCCTTTAAAAAATATGTTTCAGGAGTTTTACTTTTCATGCAACAGAAACATTCTGATTGTAGCAAAGTCTCAGAAATTTATTGTCATATAAAAATGGAGTCAATCACAAATAATCAGACTGAAGTTCTGTCAAATACAAAAAGAAGTTTAAAAATAGAACACAATATACAAGACTAGAAGTAGTTAAATATTCCTGAACCCAAAGTCACACTGGGATAATTGTTATTTACAAAATCTTGTCTAAATCTCTTGAGGCCATGTTGAGCTACGGTAATAATTTCGCTACCTTTTTTAGGAGATTAACATGCAGGTCTGCCAGCTGTAAACAATGAAAGGAATGTATACAAATATATGTACACTGAGGCATAGTGCTTTGTAAGGACTTTGTTCCCTCTGGTCAAAGTGAGGAGTTGGTTTTAGTCATTTAGGCTTTGGAAGACCTGTTGCATCCCCTCTGTGCCCCCTCCCGCCTCAAGTTATTTATCACTTAACTGCAAATTCAGAAACAAACTTATTTGAACAAAACAGTCTCCTCAGAAAAAAGCAACTTTCCTGTGGAAGTTGCCAGTTGGTTGTTACAAAAGGACTTCTGGCTACGTGATCCACAAATTAGAGAGAAAGAGAGCAAAAAGAAGTCCCCACTGAATTGTTTGTGCATTTAATATCATGAATGCACTTACCAGACAAGCACCAAACAAACCCACATTTCAGCTGTGGAGAGCAGTATAATGACAATAGATATATACATTATTTTAAATACTTATAAAAATTTAATATACAAATGGCTCTGAATATACAATAATGTGATAATTTAAAAAAAAGATAAACAAACTATGGTGAGAATATCACAATTAGGCACAAAGTATTTCTGGTGTTGGTAGTTTTAAGGGAAGTCCAAAGACAGACCATTTATCATTTGTCTGGGTATTTCGAGATGAATCCCTTCAAGATAATGCAAGAACCTATTAAAAAAAAAAAAGAGTAAAAATGATTGTTAAGGGAACAAAGTTATTTCCCAATATAAGGCAACACTTTTTATTATTTTGAGAGATGAATGTCCACCTTTCTTGCCTAGAATTATTTGACAAAATATTTTATTAAAATCCTTAACTACCTTCTATACGGAAATGAAGCAAGATTTAGGAAAACCCAAACCTACCTTCTTTTAGTTTTCCCTTGCTCTTTAAGCTTCTCAGACCTACAGATACTGCGGAGAGTGGGGAGATATTCGAGGGTGCTGGCTTGCTTATTGCCCAGGTTTAAAGGACTTCTGGAAAATACAGTTTTGATGACAGCCAGCCTCTTCTGTGCTTTTTTGTGAGTGCTAAAACAAAGAATGAAGCTTTATTGTTTCTTATTCAAGACTATGCAGTGATGATTTTATTTCTTTAGGATCAAAGCCACTGGTTTAAAACTCCATTAAATTGATGGGAAACTGCATCCCAATGGATCAGACGTCTGCAGCTTCTGATTGTGTGCTGCTTAGACAGCATCACAAAGCTTGGACAGAAACATGAGGGCCAGCAGTTTGTTTGGCCAATGCTCTTGTCTTAATCAGGAGTCTGATCTGGGGAGCTTTTCAGTCGAGATACGGATGTGAGGTTCAGTACAACCACAACCAAAAGCATCTGTGGTCTTCAAAACTAAAAAGCATTATGCAATTGGTATTTGCCAGAATATCAGTGTCAGGTCCAGTGTATAACCCCTGATATAACCTGGTCGCAGGATGGATGGTCAGATCCATTCTGACATTGCTCCTCTGGGTACTGACTTACAGAAACCAGCCCTAACCCATTTTCCTGTTCAGACCCCGGAATGGGCTTTAAGTGCCCACTGTGCCAATTTCACCTGTGATGACTTGTTTATGTTAAAAACAATGTTTCATGCCCACACTTGATAGTATTCTTTGGTCTTCTACAATGTATCAAAGGTTATTCTTTGTTAGCATAAGCTACTACAAAGACTTTACTTTGGATTTTGTTAGGTTTTCATCAAGCAACACCTACCAACACACTTAACACAGGTTCAGTATGAGCAGGCACTGGGTGACACATTTGCATGCCTGGTACTCGCAGAATCCATTTAATCCCATCTGTCTTAAAAAAGCTCTTCCTTCAGGGTTCTGTTATACTTTTGGGGGTGGTTGTGGTGTTTGTCCATTTTTAAAGTAACTAGACTAAGGCCACCATTCCTTAACAACATTAGAGTCAGGCTGTTCAAGAAAAGTCACTCTTTGCAGATTGCCAAGAAGTGAATTTAAGGTTGTAAAAGCACAGTGAACAATATATTGCAGTGTTTTGAGGCACACTGACAACAGTCATAGTGGTATGAATGTGTATACATCAAATCTGTTACAGTCCTACACCCTGCGAAATGCTCTTCTGGACAAGAAATTGCATAACACTCCATAAATATTAACGAAGTCTTACCTTGAATCAGCTGACTGACTGAAGGATATGCAGTTCCTTCTGTTTGAGACAGGCAAAGTCAGTCCCTTCAGCTGATCACTTTCAGGTGTTTTACTGGTATTCAAAAAGCATTCCAAGTTTTGTGAAATATTAAGAGAACTTTTTGTGAAGCTGAGTGCTTCAATAGCTGCCTTTATTTCACTACAGCTCTGGGAACTCCACCAATCAGTATTTTCTATACTGAACTCATCACAAAGACCATTTCTGATTTTGGCATTTGTCCAATGAAATTCTTCATTGTTAGAAAACTCCAGTGGTTCCCTGGTGTTCGTGTTTACACAGCAATCCAGGAAAGACATGTTTTCCACAAACTCAGTCAGTGAATTCAGACACTGAAAAACAACTGCAGACGTTTTTTTGCTTGCTGGGGTTTTAGTTTTAACTTCTTTTTGTTCTTTATGCACCAACAATTTTGATTCCTTTTTATTCATTTCAGCACATGATTTAGGACTATCTGATGGCAAAGTTATGAATTCAGCTGAATAGTTCAGCTCAGTATCAAATAAGTCACTATCATCCAGTATCTCAAGCCTTTTCTGAGTCTTTGTCTTTTTAGACCTTTTCCCAGGGCTACTCCTCCCACAGCAAGAACTCTTAGTAGATCTGTTTTTTGAAGACACTATAGCAGTCCTTTCAAGTATAGACTTTGAGTCTTCAGACTGGTTTGAAAGAACTTGCACTGGTAAGGGAAGAATAAGGTCAAGATTACTATATACAAAATCCACATGCTTCATCTGGAATTCTGTGAGAAGCTGCATCAATTTATTCCATTCCTCCGTGGTTGTGATTTTGTGCTGTAAAAGAATAATTGTGAAACATTAATCAATATATTAAAATACATTTTTTTAAAAATAAAAATGTTATTACAGAAAATCTCACACTCCTGGCTTTGAGCTTGTGAGGTGAGGGACTGTTTTCCTTGCAGGAGACCACCCTAGTTCAGATTGTGCTTAATAACCATGGAATTCTCTAGTTTCTACAACAAGCCTTTTCAGAGATTTGCTTCTAAGATGATGCTATTCCTGGTGATGGTTACACTCAGTTATCTGGCAATCATTCAAAGTATTAACTAGTCAGCTACAAAAATACCTTAAGAAATGTAAACAAATCTTCTGAAGGCAACAGGATGTTCTTAAGGCCAAGCAATGTCTCTACACAGCCTGTATCACATTTTGGAAACTCCTGAAGATGTGCGTCATCAGCTTGAGAAAAATCCACCTTGGAATCATTAGACTTTGCAGGATGAATGACATTATCTGCTTTCCTTGTCTCTTCTCCTTCTGCACAAAGATAACAGGCTTTACTTGAAAGGGAACAACTGCATCGTGAAATTGATTTTCCACCTCTTTGCCTCAATTCCTGTGACAAAGGATGTTGTAACTGTCACCTCTCGCTGTGGTGCTGGATGAATGGAGCAGCTCAAACGAGTCATCGCCATGCCCAGTTCACTGCTGGCAGTGTTACCAGCCCGCCCTCCTGCTTCCCAAGTAACCTCTGAAGGAGTCTGTGCCTCACTTGTCTCTCCCTGTCATTCCCTCACACCCCTAAACTCTTCCTGAATCCTTTGGGATCAAATTCCTACCCTTGCCAGCTGTCCCATTTTTACCCCTTTTTCAGCTCTGCTTCTTCTAGGTGAATTGCCTACAACTCAGCTACATGGATAAAGAACTGCAAACTCTGAGGAAAATTACTACTGGTTCCCTTCTTTGCCCAGTTTTGCTACTCAGAACATGAAAGGGAGATAGCACCATAATGATGGGCAATAAACCCCTCAAAATTTAGTTCCTTATGCATTAATACAAGGCTTTGAAGTAGCTAAAAAATACAAGACACTCCCCCCCCATATTTAGGAGTCTTACAAGAAGTTACCGTTTACTCATACGTGTCTAAGAATGCTTCGATTTAGTCAAACTCATATTTAGATGGATTTTTTTTTAGGATTAAATTAAGTCAACATACCATGAGGTGCCAAACACTTCGCTTTCAAGCATCCACCTCCACTTCTAACCCAGAACTGTAAGTACAGAACACTTTGTCTGATATCACAGTTATTGGTGGTCAGGAGAGCAGCCAAGTCTTTCACATCTGTCCGTAGGTTCTCAGCCAGGCACAGAGCTTGGAGATAGCTCACAGAGTTTATCTAAACAAGAGTTACACACAGACCACTGAAACAACTCCTGCCAATCACACTGCAGGAAGCCACACAAGAACAAATCATTCTATTTATGCTTGCAATGCATTTTGCCTTTTAATACAGAAGATTAGTTTATTAGATTAGATTACAGTTAGATTAAAACCTTTACAGAAAAGCAAAATACCCAATCTATGTAGCCTATGTCAGAGAATTAAGTTCAATTTAGAAATTCAGCTGATTAAAAACAAACACACAAACATGTTCTGCTGATGGTCCTGAGATTACCTACACCTTGAATCTCATTACCAGTGATCAGTTTTTACTGAACTATATTAATTTTAAAGGTTTTTCTTGCATTCTTTCTTTTTACTCTACAATTGCCTGGAAGTCCAAGAGGTTTTCAGTTTCACATTAAGCAATTTCCCCTTCTCAAAAGTTATGTCCTTCTGATTTTCATTTATTTAGGTTTTTCACCTAATACATAGCTGCAAATAAAACTATTTGCTACACAGAACACTAGTGTTTACATTAGAGGAATAACCCATAAAATTTCTAAAATAACTCCTATACTTTTTAATGAATGAACCAATACTGGCATAACCAACCTTCAGATATGAGCTATCAGATATTTATCTAACTACATTCTAAAAACTAAATGAAGTGATTAAGTGACATTCTTATTGTACTTCTTAGTACCACTAAACTGTTTGGAAAATAAATCTTCCATGCTAGTAAAACAGTTTCTATGTGTAAAAATAAATACCTCCTACACATGCTTACATGAACCCCAAAGACATGTCTGTCTCTGATCAAACAGATATGTTACATCAGAAATATATACACTGACACTGACATTTACATTTCTAACTGAAGTCAGCTGACAATTTCTTGTTTAGGATGTACCCGCATTTCCAGACACAGACTTACCAAGGAAGGGGTTTTAAAGTTGATCTCTTCAAAATAGCCATCAAACATTAAGCTGAATGTTGGATCTATAAAGAAATATCAGAGAACTGTCCTGACATTATGTTCAAACCTAGTTATTTTCTTTATCCACTAGAGCAGCCAGTAGCTTTATTCAAAACTGCTTTACTTGCTTTACAGCCTCCACTCATTTAATTTTGCATTTAGGAGCAGTATTCAACCATCCTCCTTTACAGCCTCTAATTAAAAGTGGCTCTTCTCTCTGTAAAGCCTAATTACTGTCAAAAACACTACTCACCATTGGTGGTAAGAATTACAGGTCTCTTTGCAGTTGCCATGAATGTCTTTATTGCACTTAGAAATCCTGCATCTTCATCAAATATTATATCTACCTACAGAAAACAAAGTATCAGTAGCTTGAACAGCTGTTACAAGCTGTGAACACAATCACAGTGTATCTCAGGTGAATTTTACCTCTTCAAAAAGAATGAGAGATGTTGCACTTTTCTTGTTGTGTTCTCCTCCTTCTTCTTTGTTTATTGACTTAATTTGAGCATCTTTCTTTACTTCCAGTGAATTCTGAGTATTTCCTGCAGATGGATGAATAATTGAGCAGGAAAAAGGAGTGGAACCATTTAATGTTTTCCAGGTACTGGCTTCAAAAGTCCCCCATGTATCAAATGCTTAAGAAAATCCATTATTTTCCCCATACAGCTCCACATACAAAGTGTAGCATTTCCATCTCCAAAGGTAATTAATTATTAAAAAGGTATACCTACCTCTATTTTTTTCTTCAGATGTTGCTTCTTCATCATTACCCTTATGTTTGGCAGAAATTTTGAAGTAGTTTGCAAGTGTTTTAGGGGGAAGTCTTCGCTGTAATCCTGCTCCTTTTGGTGACAGTGGCAGTTTTCTTGGAGAAATAACTTTCTTTGGAGAATATATTTTTTCTGCAAGATACATTTAATATTAAACTTCATTTGGAGATATAATGTCAAACTGTTATTTCTCAAACAAATTTAAAGTAAAACCCATTTTTTATCTAGTAAATGACAGATTTACTGATACAGTTTACAGCTGATTTCTGCTAATTTTCCTTTTCTCTTGTTATTGGAAAAGCAGTCTGTTCAGCTTTCTATTCAAGTGCCACAGCACTTACTCCACCGCTGCAGAAATAATGTAATCAAGAGTCAGTATTTTAATAAAGTTATTATTTAATTTGATCTGTAGTTGTGTTAACCAACAGACATTTCTTACCATTATGGCCAGATAAGATAAATCTGCTATCTTTTTAAAAACAACTGATGTCTAAAATCTGTTTTGGGAACGTGGTCTTTAATATGAATTCCACTCCTCCCCTCCATGAAACCAACCTCATAATTGAAACCAAACACAGAACCCCAGATAAGAACCATGAGACTTACTTGGTGACTTTGCAGTGCCACAACTGTTAAAAAAGCAAGGCTTGTGTGCATTGACACCTTTTTTGTCCACTTGATGAGACTGAGTAGCTTCTTTCAGCTGGGACAGTATCTGTCTCCCACTACGCTGGCAAGAGGCATTGACTTCAAATACCTGCAATGGTATTTAATTTATTAAAAAAAAAAAAAAGCGTAGACATGTTATATTAGAAATGCTTTTGTATCATTAGTTATAAATAAGAAAAATGCACTGAGGAAAGCACTCCACAAACCTTAAACCCAAGCTCCTGAGCACAAGCATACACTGCAGCAGTCTTCCCCACTCCTGGTGGGCCAGTTATCAGAACTGTATTGCAAAGGGTTATCTCTTCCTCAATATCAGATTTACTGTCTTTAAAGTCAAGGCTGCTTAAAGAATCTGTAGAATTATTAAAATGAAAAAGGATAACTGTTATGTTTTTGCCAACTTTTAACAAAAGAGAAGCTATATTAATTCTATCAGTACCTTCTTGCTCTTTGTCTTCCTTTTCCCTTCTCTGATTTCCTTTTTCTTCCAAATCAGCTCTCTTTTTCCATTCTTTTAACCAACTATAAAAGAGCGGAACAAAACAAGAATAAAAATTGCCGGTGAATTAAGTGAACCAGATTAAGATGGAACAGAATATAAAACTAGGGGACATCAGCCACTTGTTATCCCATAGAAACCTATCAAATCCTTTCAGATAAAGGCAAAAAATGTTCAGGATTTGATTCTTTTGTAGAAAAGGTTCCCTTTTTCATTTTCCATTCTATTAGCTGATTGGTATAAAAACAAGTCATTTGGTGAACTACTTAATCTCTCATAATTTAGTGGTGTTTTATCAAATGGATCTTTAAATTCTATGTAAGAGCCACACCAGTAACTTAAGCCCACACAGAAAATTTAACTGATAGCACAATGTATTAGGTGGACTTCAGTGCTAAATTCCTATCAAAAGCAGAGGCAGTACAGCAAGGTCAGGATCGGGATGCTCGTAGGGAAGTACAGACAAGTACTGCTCTCTCAGTACTTGAGCATTATTGAGTAACATGAGGTTTTGAGTTATTTTAGGAATGGATCCATGTTCCCACTTCTGACCTGTGGAGTCTTTCAATTTCCTTCTTGTTCCCTACAAGTTCACTGGAATCTTGAGGCTGATATTTTTCTGTCCAGAGCATATCTTCCTTTTCCACACCTACAGAAAAAAATATCCATTTTTAAATAGTTCTTCATGTAAAAGAATCAATCAAGTGTAGCAGACTAGGACTAGATATGATTTTTGCATGACAGTGGAAAGCTGACATACATCACACGTACACTTTCTCAATGCAAAGATTAAAATGAGACAGGAAATGCAGTTACCTGAAGGTGCACTTGGATCTGATAAACACTCAGTGTCTTCTGTCACACCATCTGGTTTCTGGGTCTTGTTTTGTCCTGTCTCTGCTTGTTTTTCTCCAGATATGGGAGGAATAAGGTTCCTGGGAACTCTTGATTTCATTTCAGTCTCTGTACCTTCAAGTTGTTTTCTTCTTTTTGATTTGCGGTCTTCTGTTTCTTTCCTTTTTCTCTTCATTTCCTTCCAACTGTCAGGTTGTTTCTGAATTACATCAAGATTTGCAGTGCCATCTCTGCTTTCTAAGAAAAAAAATCGCATCCTTTTAAAATTTCAAGCTATGTCCATTACCGCTGTACATTTGTTTAAGCCATATTTGAAGAATTTGGTCAAAATAACCTAAAATGTGAGGATCAATTTATTTCCAGCAACAGTATTCCTTCAGTAACGTATTTTTTTAAATTCCCAGTTGTTTTTTAATGCCAGAGAGAGTGAGAGTGGTTTTTTCCCCTATATGGATTCCTAACCTTGTGTACTGTTTTCCAAAGCCAACCGTTCTGTTTGCTTTTTCAGGAACCTGGAGTAGTATTTTCTCACTGGAAACTGAGAATTAGAAGACACGATCTCATCTAGCAAATCTTTCTTGAATGCATCAGGAAAAGCTGGTCGGTGGCCTGAAAGCTGGAACACACACACACACACACAGAATTACTCAAAACTTTACACAGAATGCTTTGCATAACTTGAACTGGCAGTGTCTTGTTAAATTCAGAGATTAACAGAAACTGTTAAGAACTGATGAGAACTGTCTGATGTTAAGATGCAAAATGGGTAACTCATACAGGGAAATTAAAAAAAAATAAATTACAGGACTGGAACAGATTCAAACTACAGGATTTTTTAAAACGGTAACTCCAAACAAATATCAAAACCATTTGAATTTTAAAGTACTAACCACAGGTGCAGAACAATTTCCAGTTCGTTTTGAATTCACAGTGGAAAATTCACCAAGTGAGAGAGTGATTTTTGTGATGTTGCTAACTTCAGTACTCAGTTCCCTCAGCTTAGTTAATAGAGGGCATGATGGTGATTGCAATTTCCACATTGGAGAACCTACAAAAGAACCCCCACCAAAACCAAAACAAGAGTTAGCTTCTATTCTAGGGAAAAGAAACAGGCTGGTCTTCTCTCTTTTTGCCTTTGTCAGAAGGAAATGTTTTCTGCCCAAATCAGTCCAAAACAATCTTTATTCTCCAAACTGGAACTTATTAGGTCAACTTTTTTTACTAAATACTGAGAATTTTGCATCCTTACCCATGTATGTACAGACTACTTTAGCATCAATTTAATTTGTAAATTTTGTATTCAAAAACATGTCACTAGAAGCTTCTAAGTTTTGTTTTCTTACTGAGACAAAACAAGAGGAAACTCCCACCTATTCCAGTCCTAAGCTGTTCAAGTTTTTTCTTTTCTGCACAAATTACTCAAATTATTACATATATTTAAATAAAACCCAAAAGCTTAAAAAAAGCTTACAGTCATCCTTCTGCTGTACATGGAGAACAGTCTTAAAACAGGAACTTGCAAGAGAATATGCTTCCATTGCTGCTGCTTTCTTTGCAATCTGCCTTTTCAGTGACTCTGGCAATCCACTCATCAGGAATTCACGTTTTGCTCTGAAATGATCATCATCTTGAGAATTTTCAGATGCATCTTGGCTTTAATGAAAATAGAGAGAGGAAAAAAAGAATTATTATAACTTCCAGCTATGCAAGGCTGAATTTAATCATTCTTTTCCACATTAGTTAAAAACAGTCTCTTAGAACTGCTAAAATTAATTTTAATGTAGTTAGATTGAATTTAATTCTAAGTTTTGTATTAAAAAATTTAATCTAAAAAATTCTCTTTGGTTTTATGTTTTTATATGCAATCTGGGATTTCTTTTTAATCAGTCATCAACTACATTTCCAGGCATCTAATATGGCTCTAAAATGGTTGAGGAACTCTCCAAGACATCCCTAAAATTTTGCAAGCAGATTAAAATACTAATCAGTATAAAAGTCATGAATAATTATAGCACATTTCAGTAAGTGTATTTAAATCTGTCAAATGAGAGAATGGTAAAGTAACCTTGAAACGTGTTTGGATTTTTAAGCAACTGCACACTTGACAACTGACCTGCTTTCATCAAAGATCATGATCGGTTCACCTGCAGAGTTTTGAGCATTTTTGCCTAGGCAGGAAGGTGGATATTCCAGTTTCCCTTTAAAAAGGTAAAAAAATTATTGTATTGGCACGGATACAAGATTCTAACCTTGCTTCTGTTTTTACTACCTGTATTTAACATCAGGGAATCTCCTTTTCTTAAGGGAAAGTTGAGTATTTTAACAAAATTCATTATAGCTTTATTTCTAATTATTTTCTCAGTATAGGTGTTATTTTCTAAAATTAGGAAAATCAAGGAGAGCCGACAAAACATGGTATACTATTGACAGTTTTTCAAACAAACAGTTTTCTCTGAATGAAGAAAAATCAAAACATGTAAATAACCTCTGCACTATTAATTCATATAAAAAAGGAATGTATATATTGGAATATTTTACAAGATAAATCAGAAGAAAAGATGAATATACTGTAAAGGCAGCTTTATAAAATAAAGTTACAATAGTCAATAATATAAAATGTTTCTATAATAAAAAATAAACACGTTCAGTAAAACCCAATTACCATTGGAGTTCTTTGCAACCTTCAAGGTTTTAGACTTCTTCCCCAAAACATCATTTAAGCTCCGAAGTTTCTTTTCCTTCACACTCTGCTCTGTAGTAGTGACACTATTCACGCTTGAATCTAGGATTATTACTGAGTCCTAGAAGGAAAAAACCCCAAATAAGTAAAGAAACACAACTTTTCCTCCTTTATTAACAGTACATTGCAGAGATCTACCTTAGCTTGCAAACATTTCTTGTAAAGAATCAAGTAGGAATCATTAAATCAATCTCAAATATATAAAAATCCCCCCTCCCCCCCATATAGCCTTACATCACTTTCTTCTAATTTTTTCTTCTCAGCAAGAGCTTGCTGTCGAGACGAGCGTCTCACAGGAGCTGAGTCTTCATTCACTTTTGATCTGTTATGCTGTATAGCCTTTGCTTTTTCAATCAGCTGCTTTGCTTTGGATATGTTTTTAGAAGTGGAACTTATCTGTTAACAAAGAGCAAAAGAACTGAAATAGCAATTAATAGTGCTATCTTCACTAAGCGCTTTGCATATAAATATAATTTTTCACTTTCATAGAAGTCTGTAATTGTTGCAAAATTTCATTGGTATCAAAAAGAAAATGAAGTAATTGAAAGGAGAACCAAACCAAGATGATATCAACAGTTTTCAAAAGGGAGTGAGAGCCCTGCAAGCAGATCCTCAATTTGTCCATGGAACAAATGAAATATGGGCAGTGACATTCTTAAGCCTCAGCTGTTCTGCCGTGCCCAAACACTGTCACGAATCACTGAATCATTTAGGTTGGAAAAGACCTCTGGGATCACCAAGTCCAGCCTCTGAAGAATCACCACCTTGTCAAGGTAACCATGGCACAAAGTGCCACGTCCAGTGGTTTCTATATCCCATCCTGAGAACCTGCAGCACAGGAGCATGCTATTTTATGGGATTTTTGTTATGAAAAATGGATTTTTACTAATAAAACATGTTTTAAAATCTAAAGTACAAGAAACTATCTTGAATTCTATCATAAATCAGAGTTATAGTCCCTTTCCACTGGGCAGCTGGGAGCTGTCATATTGTATTACATTAGACTATTACACAGTACTGAATAGACCACAATTATACCCATTTAGGAAATGACAAAATACGGACACCAACGGTTACATAAATTACCTCTGTGTTTTTGGAGCAAGACTCTTCATTTCTCATTGCTTCAGCTTTATTTGATTTTGTAGCTCCTTTGATACGTGTAAACCTCATTCTAATTAAGGAAAAAAGTATTATGAAATTATTACTGTTTAATAAAGGGGAATGTTACTCTCAAAATCATTTTCAAAGGCCTTTAAAAATACAGTGCTGTAAACAGAAGCAACTCCCTAACTGGTGGTTGAGGTTTTTTTGTTGTCTGGTTGGGGGTTTTTTGGATGTTTTTACTGCAAACAAATTTATAGTCAGCTTTGGTTCTTCTCTATTTTTACCCGCCATGATCAGTATCCATGCAGCTTTGGTATACAGTCCATTTATAATTATGTCTTATTTTCAAAATACTTGCTTACAATTAATGGGCAAAAAGGTAGAATATACTCTGAAATGTTTACCTTATTGGGCTGTTTCCATCGAAAGGCACAGTAATCACCTCAGCTCTGTACATGTTGCTTTTCTTGCAGGATTGCCTGCGTGCTTTTGGGGTGGAAGTCCCTAATGGGCAGCCACTTAATTCATCTGCAAAACAGGCACTTCTAGCCCTGGGCTTTTTAGGTGTAACATTCGTTGATGTTTTGGTTTTCTGCTGCCTTAAACTCCTCCTTAACTCACTCACTTTTGGCCTTGATGGAATTATTACATCTAAGGTGTTTTCCACAGTAATAACATTAGCACCTGGATCCTCTTCTCCATTATAATTGCTGGTGTTTGAGACATCAGTTTCCTTAGTTTCCGAAGCCTTCTTTTGTCTGTTTCCTTTTTTCTGAACCTTCCTAGATCTTCTGGGTTTAGTTCTATTCCTTTTAGGTTTAGAATGTGTGTATTTGTCCACATAATCTGCTGGTATACTGCTTTCTAATCCTTTATTTGAAGGAATGACATCTTCAGATCCTTCTTTGTCTTTTGAAGACTTTGCAGCAGCTTGCTTTTGTTTTCCATGTGCCTTTTTAACTCCACTTTTTGTTACATCTGCTGTTGGTTGTCTAAAAGCCTTCATAAACTGATGCTTTTCTTCCAGAGTACATTTTGGCTTCAGAGAATCCGATCCTGCAGTCTCCAGTATGGCCAGCTCCAATTCTTCTTCCTCGATAACTACATTGGATTTTCTTTTCTGAGTCACCTGTTCTGTTTGCTCACTGTCCAAGAGGGGTGGGCTGCTTTCTTTTTCCCCTACACGTCCTTTCTGCTTCAAAAAAATGGAAGCTATTTTCCTAGAGCCTTTTTGCTCCTTATTTAATGGAGGTAATTTGGGGGGAACGGAATGAACTTGTGCAAGGACAGTCACTGTTCGGTGTGGCAGCTGTTGAGACTCCTCACTCTTTTCTGCGTCACTAATACTATCACTTCTGTCCATTTCATTTGCTGTACCAGAAGTGTCCATCACTGGCTTTGTGTCTTCTTCAACATTATTTTCTCCCTGACTCCTCAAGAAGTCCTCAAATGACACTGTTATCATACAATTATTTACCTGGGATGTCCCATCATCCGTATCAACCTCAAAACTGGAATCACCAATAGTATCACCACACTCTGCTACTATATTTGTCTTCTCTTCAGTTTCCTTTTTACATGTTTCATTCATCTGGTTTTCCAATGAAGAGCTTTCAGACAAATCAATATTTACTTTGTGCTTCCTTTTCCTTGATTCTCTAATCCTGTTTTTTGATTTCTTTGTTTCACGACCAAAGTTTTTTGCATTTTTTCTGGAGGGGACTATGTTTGGGAAGTTCTCTCTTTGCACATTATCTTCTGCTGATTCTCTTGCACATTTTTGGTCCACTAAAGCACAAGAAGCAATAAAATCATTACTGTCTTGTTGCAGTCCTGTAGTTATTCTGCTGTCATCACTACTAATTTCTATTTCATGGTCATTCTCTGATTCTTTCATTTCTTTTAGTGTATTATTTAAATTCACTTTCTTCCTTTTTCTCTTCTGCTTTAAAGTTGGCTTGAAAGATGATTTACACTCTTTGTCATCAGCATCCAACAGTGTTTTATTTTCTCCAGCTCCAACTGGGAATGCAGCATTCTCAGTTGCAGAAGTCTTTTTAAAATAATCCAAGATATTGTTGGATTTTGGTGATGACAATGCTTTATCCACTGGTTTTACTAATGGTGAAAAATACCTTGTGATTGTTTTTACAGAAGCATCTTCCTCTCGCCGCTTCTTGCATGGCTGTAAAAGGTACAAAATGAATCTTAGTTTTAAAGAAACTTAAGACGACTTATATAGTACTTTTTCAGAGAACAAATATTCACGTTAATGTGTTCAGACTGTGCATGCATCAACTTTATCTCCGTGTTTTCAAAGCCCATCTACGCTTTAAATAAAGGTTCTGCTGTTTAAAATAAATAAAAATCTGTTCTGAAACCTTGAGATGGTCAAAACTGAAAGGGACCACAAGGTCTCTCTGCAGAGATTTCACAGTACTGGATGTCTGAAAGTCTAGGTCAATTCAGATGCTCGCCCTTGACATGTTCCCCAGAGCATCTGTGGAGCATTTAAGAGTGAATTCCAACATCACTTAAAAAGGTCTGATCCTACCGTAAACATCTGATATATCTTAGGAAGACACTGTATCTTTTAGAGTACTTAAAGAAAATGAACGCAAGAGAATTCTTATCTCGTATAACGATTCAAACCATAAAAGAGCATTTACTTCTACAGCTCCAAGAACGACTTTGGCTCATAGAGACTTTTACAACTCCTGGTTTACTAGAAACTGAACTCCTCTGAAATCACACCCTCTGAAGCAGAAAACCCCTCTTCCCAAAGCCCCTCGAAAGCGTTTAATGACAGCCCGGCCCGCGGGGCTGCGCCGACCGTCAACAGCGCCCGGGAGCGCGGGCCGGGGGCGGGCGGCACCTCACACCTCCCCTGGTTACACCGGACGGGCCGTGTCAGGGGAGAGCGCCAAAGGCGGCGAACGCCAAAGGAGGCGAACGCCAAAGGGGGCGAACGCCATAGAGGCGCCGCCCGTCAGCCGCATCCCCTCTCTCCGCCCTCACAGCAAGACCCCCGGCCCGCGCCCCACCTGAACGTCGCCGTCGTTCCCGGAGAGAAGGGGGGAAGAGGCCGCCGCGGCCACGGTGACCCTGCCCACCATGCCCCGGCTGCTGCGGGCGCGGAGCCCTCCCGGATCGTTCGGGGCGGGGGGAGCGCGAAGCCCTGGGCCCCGGGCGGTGCCCTCAGGGGCGGGGGGCGCGCGCCGCCGCCATGGCCCCGATGGCGCGGCCTGACGGGCGCG
>VYZQ01046093.1:8814-23918 GCA_013400655.1 Mystacornis crossleyi | reverse complement strand
CATTCCCACCTCTCCTGAATTCCTCTTTCATTCCGGGAGCCACTCCAGATGGAAGGAATTCCAATCAGCATTTAATTGCGGAGCACAGCTTGAGCCTCATTAATATTCCTGGAAAAAAACCGGGAGCTTTGTCTGAGCACCTGAAGCGCTTCAGCTCCATCCCCATCCCTGCTCCTTCCTTGTGGAATCACCATCCGCACCCTCTGGATCCCGAATCCTGCGGAACAACCTCAAATTCCCAGCAAATCTCCGTTTTTCCTGGCAAAATCCCAGCAGGATGAAAACCAGGATGCCCTTTGCCACCTGTTCTGAAGGGATCCTGGGAAATCCTGGGATACCCGGCCGATAAATCCCAGCCGGAGCGGCTCTGGATGCTCCGTGGCAAGTGGGGTTAATAAATTCTGGGTTTTTTTTATCCGGAGCCTGATTAGCTCATTAAGGAGAAACTCATTTTGCCTGGGATTCAGCAGCTCCCGAATTAATTGGGTTCCATAATTAGCAGCTAATGGAGGTAACCCGGATACCGCGGAGCCGCTCCGTGGATTTGCCGCCGTATTTTTGGATCCTTTCCCTGGATTTTGCCCTCAGCAAAGCTCCCAGGATCTCGGCCGGGCCATCTGCTCCTCCCGCACATCCCAAATCCCAAATCTGGCTCCCGAGGTTTTCACAGAGTGATCCAGGGGGATGGGTGGGTTGGGAAGAGGGAGCTCGGTTCCTCCTTCTTCCCGGATTCCAGAGCCTTGTCCATTGGGAATGAGCACTGGGATAAAAATATCCCAAGGGAGTGGGCGAAGGAGAGCACCGGGATGGTAGAGCTCCATAGCGATGGGAGAATCCCAGAATGCTGGAATGGTTTGGGTGGGAAAGGATCTGAAAGGATCATCCCATTCTATCCATGGACAGGGCTGGATTTGGGATAGGACAGGGCTGGATTTGGGATGGGAAAACTGGGATCCAGGAAGCTGGGAAAGGGACTAGAGAAAAGGGGGATCAGGGATTTCCCCCTCTGGAATTCCCTGAGAGGACAAGCCAGGTGGGATCGGGATTTGCTCCCAGGGAACAACAGGAAAAGCGGGAAGGACCTCATTTCGGGGTAATTTCCTCCTCTTTGGCTCTCAAGGACGAGAAAGATCCTTGGAAAAGCCAGGGAATGGATTTATCCCAGATCCCAGCCCCTGGAGCCTCCTGGAGACTCCAGGATTTCCTGGGAAATGCCCCCCAGCTCTGGCAGCGTTTCCCCGATCCCGCTCCTAAAGCTGGTCAGGGAGCAGCTGGAGAAGCCGCTGGAATGGGAAGAGCAGCCCTGGAGGGGTGGGGGCTGCTCCTCCCCTGGGGTTTACCATCTGGGAATGGGATTTTCCATCTGGGAATGGGATGTGGAGGCGCTGCTGGCTGGATGCTGCTTCCATCCCTGAGGTTTTCCATGTGGGATTGAAGGATGGAGCGGAACAAGGGGATTTTTGCCACCTTTGTGGAGCTTTCCAGGGAATGGGAGGCTTTGGAAGCACTCCTGGTTAGTGTTTCCCAAGGCAAAAGCAGGTTTTGGGAATTTAGAAGATTGAAATGATTTATCCAAGATTCCTGCGGCATGGATTTCCAGGAAAAGTGGGACTCGTCTGTGGCCGGAGCAGTTGTACTGCTCCAAGGGTGGGAATTGAGGATCTTCCCAGCACTTGGATTTAGTGGGGATGGATCTGACGGGAAATTCCTCCTGGGTTCCCATCACGGAGGAAAATTCCATCCCTCTCATCCCAGGGATGGCTCCGAGTCTGCTGGAATTCTCAGGATTCTCCTGCACAGGCCACGAGTTGGATTTGGATGATCCCTGGGAGAGTCTGTGATCCTGGATTCCTGAATCCAGGGGGTTTCCATCCCTCTGCCTGCTGCTCTTCCAGCCATTCCCAGGGAAAGGATTCCCTCTCCACCCCCAACCCCCCAAATGAACAATTTATCCAATTAATTCTCCTTTTTCCCAACATAACCCAAATTCTTTCCCCTTTCCTAAGATTTCCTCCTTGCAGCCTTTTCCGTGGAAAAGCCACGGAGCCGCCAGAGCCGGGAGAGTCCCTGCGGGGCCGGAATCTGGGTCAGTGCGCTTCCCTTGGCTGGGGATCAGGGATCCAGGGATTAGGATTCACATTGGATTAACTCCCGCATGCCGGCAAGGTCCCGCTGAAAAGCGGGAAAATGCAGCTGGAATCCGGGATTTTTTCAGGCTTTTATCCATTTTTTTGCCTTTATTTTTCCTTCTCCTTTCCCCGGTGCCCTGGGAATGGCACATTACTTGTCCTTTTCCCACTGTGCTCAACCAGTTTGAAACCAAATTCTGGATTTCTTGGGAAGAAACGGTCCCTAAAAGTCAAACTCGGTGTTGTCCTCTTAAAATCCTGATAAATGCTGGGAAAATCCATCAAATCATGTTTTCAAAGGAATCCACTCGGCCATTTCCTCAAAATGAAGGCAGTGGAATTTTAATTTTTGCCGTTAAAAATTCCATCCAGCTGGAATTCCACAGGAATTCCTGCTGTAGCTGAGGGATGAATAAGGTCACGGCAAAGCAAATCGGAAATTTGGGAAAAGCGGGATAAGCTGAGCCCTTGGATAAGCGATGGGGGCTGGAATGTTTCCTTTAACAATGATAAAACTGAGAATTGCATCCCAAGAATTCACTGGTGGTTCTGGGAGGCAGAACTAAGGAATCACTGATATTCCCGTGTTTTCTTCTTTGGGAAGGAATTTTTCCTTCCCAGATTCCTCCCTGCAGCTCGGGATGCTGCTTCCAAAGGAGCAAATGAATCCCAAGAAACCTTGGGAGCGCCAGCTCCAGGGCTCTCCCTGGCCCTGATCCAATTGCCCAGAGCTCTCCCGCTTTTCCCAGAGCTGCCGAGGGCAGAATTCCCGGCGCGTTCCATCGGCACATTCCTTTGTTCCCATAAAACAGAGCCGGGAGCTTGGCACGGGAAAGGCCAGGAGGGAAAATCCATGAAATATTCAGCGGCTGTGCCGAGCTGACCCAGTTATTCTGCACGCTCCGAGCGCGGATCTGGCATGGAGCCAGCGCGGAGCAGGGAAGGACACCGGGGTGGCATCCGGACACGGAACATTCCTGGGAAGGGAAGGGATTCCTCTGGCCCATCCCGGTGGAAATCTTCCCGGGAGGCTCCATAAAAGCTTTGGAAAGATTTCCATTGGCATGGAAGGATCCCATTCAGTGGGGTCACAGATTTAGGATTAGCAGGAGTTGGTGATCCCAGAATTCGGGGTTTGTCCCAAGGAGGAGCACCTTGGAAAATGGTGCGTCCAAAATTTGGGAGGGAAATCCGGAATTTGGGAGGGAAATGCCAAATGCTCCAATTCCAGGCGAGGTTGGATGAGCTTGGAGCAAGCTGGGATTAGGGAAGGGGTCCCTGGCCAGGGCAGGGATCGGGAACGGATCTCCTGGAAGGTCCCTTCCCACTCAAACCATTCTGGAATTCTGGGATTCATGCGTGATCCGATGGCTGAGCTGCCCTGAGGGGCTTTGGAGCCTCTGGAATCTCCTCCCGTCCTTTTGCCCGTGGATTAGGACCATCATGGAAGGAGAGGTTTGGATACTGGGAAAATTCCCTCATGGAAAGTGTTGTCCAGCCCTGGCCAGGGGTGGAGTCCCCATTCCCAGAGGGATTTCAAATCCCTGTGGATGTGTCCCCTGGGGGCAGGGATTAGTGGTGGGAATGGCTGGACCTCCATGACCTTGGAGCGCTTCTCCAACCCCAACGATTCCGCGACTCTGAGAATTCCCCCTGAGCTCCCGCTGTCCTTTCCCTGCTCTGTGGAGCCGCGTTTGGAGAAAGCATCGATCCATGGATCAGCTGGGAATACCGATGGGATAAACCCAACCCTTGGCTTGGCCCATCCCAGGCTGAGCTGGATCTCCCTCCTCCAACAATTTCCCATCCCTGAAAACACCAACTTCTCCCTCAGTCTGATGGTTTTCCCATTGTTTTCCTTGATTTTCCGTTCCAGACCGGCCGGATCGAGCCGAACTATCCCAAAGTTTGTGGTCACCAGGGAAATGTGCTGGACATCAAGTGGAACCCCTTCATTGAGAACATCATCGCCTCCTGCTCCGAGGACACCTCGGTGAGCTGGGATTCTGGGATGCGCTTCCCGGATCCATCCACCCTCCCGATCCCGTTGGTTCTCTGTTCCTGTATTTCCATGGCATCTCTTTTGGGAATGCTGAGGAGATCCAAGCCAGTCAGTTCTCAAATTGTGCCCAGCCTGGCTCCTGGGCCGGAATTCCCTCCTATTCTTTATTTTCTGGACACAAATCCGGGTGGGAACGGAGCTGGGGAAGGTCCAGAGGGTAATTCCCATGAGGAGCAGCTGGGAAAGCTCAGCCTGGAGAAAAACGGGATCCAGGAGGAATTCCTGGCTCTCCTCAAGTCCCTGACAGGAGGGGGCAGCCAGGGATGGATCCCAGGGAAGGTTTAGGTTGGAATTTCTCCATGGAGATGGAAAAGAGGAGCTAAATCCTGGGGAAATTGCTGGTGGTTTTTAGAGCAACTCACCTGGAAAATCCAGGAGTTTTTATCCCAAAGGATCCCGAAATGTGGAGTTTGTAGGGTCAGGTTTGGGGTCTTGGGACAAGGAAGGGCTGGAATGTGTCCAGAGAAGGTTCAGGTTGGAATTTCTCCATGGAAAAGTCTCCAGCATTGGAATGGGCTGCCTGGGGAGGTTTGGAGTCCCCATCCTGGAAGTATCCAAGGAATTCCTGGATGTGGCACTCGGTGCTCTGGGCTGGTTCAGACGATCGCAGTTTGGGCTCCATGATCCTGGAGAGCTTTTCCAGCCTCACTGATCCCGTGATCCATCCCAAAGGCTGGATCCTAAAGGAAAAATCCTGTGTGCAAGGGGGAAAACCAGGATCCATCCCTGGTTTTGCAGGACAAGAGCCGGCATTTGGGATGATCCAGTTTTTATCCCGTCACAATCCTGCCTCTCCTGATCCTCCTTTTTTCATCCTCATCTGGATAAATCCGGCATTTTTTATTAGCTGAGAGCCCGGCAGGGAGAACATGGAGTGGGAAAAATTCCTGTCATGGCCATGAGTCACAGGGAGCCGTCTCCCACTTCCGAGAAAACCTTTTATACACTGTGGAATAGAGGGCTGGGCGGGATCTGGGATGCTGAGAAGACTCCATGAGCAAACCTGGGAATTCAGGATGAGGATTTCAAATCCCTGCCTGGATAACGCCGTCTATCCTGGCTGGATTTTTCCCGAGGGATGCCGGAGCCGTTAACCCATTATTTATCCTTGAGGGACAATCAGCAGCAGGGCTGATCCCGAAATTCCTGAAATGCTGGGAAAGCTTTTTTTTGGGAAGGAGCTTTCAAGGACAGGAGTCGGGAGGTTCCAAACCCCGTTCCAGGTGCGGATCTGGGAGATTCCGGAGGGTGGCCTGAAGCGGAACATGACGGAGGCAGTGCTGGAGCTGTATGGACACAGCCGCAGGGTCGGGATCCTGGAATGGCACCCAACCGCCAACAACATCCTCCTCAGCGCTGGATACGACTACAAGGTGGGGCCTCCCGGGAATGTCGATCCAAAGGGTTTTCCCGGCTTTTGGCACCGCTGGGAGTCCCCTGCGGATGGCCAGAGCAGCATCGTGGAATTCTGGAATGGTTTGGTTGGAAGGAGCTTAAAGCTCATCTCATTCCATGCCTTCCATAGGGAGGGAGAACATCCATAGGCCAGGAACAGCTTCCATAGATTGGGAACAGCTTCCATAGACCAGGAACGGCTTCCATAGACCAGAGGGATATTCCATAGACCAGGGAGGGCTTCCACAGACTGGGGAGAGCTTCCATAGGTCAGGAACAGCTTCCATAGACTGGGAGCAGCTTCCATAGACCAGGGAGAGCTTCCATAGCCCGGGAACAGCTTCCGTAGACCAGGGAGACATCCCACAGGCCAGGAACAGCTTCCACGGTCCAGGAACAACTTGCATAGATCAGCGAGAGCTTCCGTAGACCGGGAACAGCTTCCACAGTCCAGGGAAACCTCCCGCCGTGCCGGGTTGCTGCAAAGGCTCTCCCGGCAGGTGCTGATCTGGAACCTGGAGGTGGGCGAGCCGGTGAAGATGATCGACTGCCACACGGACGTGATCCTGTGCATGTCCTTCAACGCCAACGGGAGCCTCCTGGCCACCACCTGCAAGGACAAGAGGCTGCGCGTGGTGGAGCCGCGCTCCGGCAGGGTCCTGCAGGTGCCACGGAACGAGGGGCTGGGATGAGATTTTGGGGAAGAATCCTGTGAAATGGCTGAATAATACCCAGAAGGTGCTGTCTGTGCTTCCGGTGGGGTGTTTTCTGTGCGGTGGAATCCAGTTCCCAGCCTGGATGTGGAGAGGATGGGAAGGGCTTGGTCTCGTCCCAGGGAGAGGAGTTGGAGGCTTTGATTCTGTTGTTAATTAAGGATTTGTGGAAAACGGTGGGAATTAAAGGGGAAGGTGCAGGAAGTTTGGAGGAGGATGGTGGGTTGTCCCTAAAGGTGGTTTCTGATATTCAGGAAAAATGGGAATTTTTAGCCGAAGGAGAGAGCTGGAAAATGGGATGAGATGGGAGGGGCGAGGGAGGAAGGAAGGGGCTTTCCTGGGATGAGAGCTCGATCCAAGGGGAATTCCAGAGCTCATTCCTGTCTTGCAGGAGGCCAGCTGCAAGAACCACCGCGTCAACCGCGTGGTTTTCCTGGGAAGCACAAAACGGCTCCTGACCACGGGAGTGTCCCGCTGGAACACCCGGCAGATCGCCCTCTGGGACCAGGTGGGTGCCAGAATCCTGCTCCGTCCCCACCGGAATTCCTGCTCCGCCCCCATGGAATTCCTGCTCCATCCCTGCTGGAATTCCTGCTCCATTCCCACCAAGATCCCCACTTTATCCGCACCAGGACCCCACTCCATCCCTGCTGGAATTCCTGTTCCATCTCCACAAAGACCCCTGCTCCATCCCTCCTGGAATTCCTGCTCCATCCCCACTGGGATCCTGCTCCATCCCCACCAAGAACCCTGCTCCATCCCCGCTGGAATCCCTGCTCCATCTCTACCCAGATCCCCGCTCCATCCTTACCCAGATCCCCACTCCATCCCCACCGGGATCCTCGCTCAGCACCGCCATCGGGACATGGCTAACACCGTGATTTTCCTGTTTTCCAGGAGGATTTATCCATGCCCCTGATCGAGGAGGAGATCGATGGGCTCTCGGGGCTGCTCTTCCCATTCTACGACGCTGACACCCACATGCTGTACCTGGCTGGGAAGGTAGGGATGCACGGAGCATCCAGATGCGGCATTCCCAGAAAATCCCCCAGCACTGCCCAGGGATTGGGGCTGGAATTTGTATCATGGAGCGGTTTGGATTGGAAGGGAGCCTGAAACTCATCCAGTCCCATGGATGTCAAGGGACACATTCCATTATCCCAGGTTGCTCCAAGCCTCATCCCACCTGGCCTTGGACACTTCCAAGGATCCAGGGACAGCCACAGCTTCTCTGGAAATTCCATCCCAGCCCCTCCCCACTCTCCCAGGGAGGAATTCCTTTCCAATATCCCATCTATCCCTGCCCTCTAAATGCTCTTAATCCTGATTTTTATCCTTGTCATTTCCAAATCCATTCCCATCCCTCTTCCCTGCTGCTCCAGGGCGATGGCAACATCCGATACTATGAGATCGGCTCGGAAAAGCCCTACCTGAGTTATCTCATGGAATTCCGCTCCCCGGCTCCACAGAAAGGACTGGGTAAGGATGGATGTGCTGCTGCTCCGCTTCCCTCAGCGTGGAAAAGCTGGATGGGGAAGGTGCTGGATTAAATGGCACCGGGAAAAGGGATTGGGTTGGGTTGGGTTGGGTTGGGTTGGGTTTGGACTGAGATTGGATTGGGTTTGGGTTTGGATTTGGGATAGGTTTGGGTTGGGTTTGGATTGAATTTGGATTGGGTGTGGACTGGATTGGGATAGGATTTGGAGGGCACTCTTCCAGATCCGGAGCGTTGTCTTTGGCTCCTGCAGGGCACCATTCCCATCCCCGTGGTGATTCCGGCATGGTGAGGCTGGATCCCGGCTGGATCCATATCCAGGGACGCCATTCCTGCTGTCCCGCCTTGCCATCAGTCCGGGATTCCCGGGATTATCCCAAATAAAAGCTGCTCATCCTTTTCCCAACATCCCCGCCAACACCCCAGCTCTGTCACCTCATAGCGATGACAAGGATTGATCCAGTGAAGCCCTGGATGTCCCGCAGAGGGCAGGGATGGTTTGGGATTTCCCCCAGGAAATTCTGTGCGGATGGCCGATCCCTGTCCCTCTCCACAGGGGTGATGCCCAAGCACGGCCTGGACGTTTCCGCCTGTGAAGTTTTCCGTTTCTACAAACTCATCACCCTCAAGGGGCTCATCGAGCCCATCTCCATGATCGTCCCGAGGCGGGTGAGTCCTGGAATGCGGGAATGAGCGAGATCCGGAGCCTCCGGGGCAGCACCGGAGCCATGGAGATGCCCCACTTCGACCAATCCCATGGATGGCTCTGTTCCCACCATCCTAGGACCTCTCCATCCTCACACATCCCAGGGAGGTTTCACCCATGGTTTAGTGGGAATGTTTTTAGGGAATGTTCCCCCAAGGGGTTGGTCTCTCCTGAGGTTTGGGAGTTGTTTTGGGGGGAATATCGCTTGGATCGAGGTTTTCCAGGAAGCAAATCCAGCTGTGCCGGCCGGGGCTGGGTGGAGGACGCAATCCCAGGTTCTCTGCTCCAGCCAGCACTTCCCAAATTTCCTTCCTGTGCCCCAAGTTTCCCAACTATCCGGGTGTTTATTCCCTCTGTGGGGGAGGGAATTATTCCCACATGCCCAGGGAGCACCCAGGATTCCTGGATCCCATTGCTCTTCTCTTCCCGTGTTCCCAGTCGGAGACGTACCAGGAGGACATTTATCCCATGACTCCAGGCATGGAGCCGGCCCTGACCCCGGACGAGTGGCTCAGCGGGGTCAACAGAGGTAAAGCCAGCGGGGGGATATCCCAAAAATATCCGGGATGTGGGACAGGGCCACACCCTGCTGATCCACCGGCTCCCCCTCAGATCCCATCCTGATGTCGCTGAAGGAGGGATACAAGAGGAATTCCAAGATCGTCTTCAAGGCGCCGGTGAGGGAGAAGAAAAGCGTGGTGGTCAATGGGATCGACCTCCTGGAGAATGTCCCGCCCCGCACGGAGAACGAGGTGGGGCAGCCCCGGAATGGGAATGGGAATGGGAATGGGAATGGGAATGGGAATGGGAATGGGAATGGGAACGTGAATGGGATGAACCTGGAAAGGCACCACTCTGCCAGTCTCTATCCCAATGGAGGCGGGGATGTGGGATCCTTCCAGGGTGGGAGCCTGGGATCCATCCCATGACCCTTTCCATGGGGGGAATGTGGGATCCATCCAATGACCCTTTCCCAGTGTGGGAACCTGGGATCCTTCCTGTGTTGGGAGCCCAGAACTCTACCCGTAGTAGGAATCTGGGGCTCTTCCCAAGGTGGGAAGCCGGGATCCATCCCATGACCCTTTCCCACTGTGGGATCCTGGGATTCTTCCCATGGTGCCAGGGCCATGGCACAGCCGGGATTTGGCAGGAGCAGCCCATGGGAAGGGATCTGCTCCATGTGTTTCCCTTTGGATTGATCCCACTCCATGTTAATCCCGGAGAATCCAAAAGGAGCCGTGAGAAGCTCCGGAATTGGGGGGGGGTTTAATGAGAATCTGTCTGGGAATGCCACATGGATTTGGGAGAATATCAGTGCTCATTCCTGGGAGGAATTTGTTCTGCTGGAGCTGAGTTTGGAGATTCCATGTGCAGGGAATGCCTGAGGAGGAGGGAGGAATATTAAATCCAAAGGAGCAGCCAGGTGAATCCTGGAATCCTGGAATGCTTTGGGTGGGAAGGACCTTAAAGCTCATCCCATTCCACGGGCAGGGACACCTCCTGCTATCCCCGGGTGCTCCAACCTGGCCTTGGAATCTTCCAGGGATGGGACAGCCACAGCTTCTCTGGGAATTCCAGCCCAGCCGCTCCCCACCCTCTCAGAGAGGAATTCCTTCCCAAAATCCCATCGAAATCTCCCGTCCTTCAGTTCAAATCCATCCCCTTGTCCCTAAAACCAGCCAAGTTATGGCCCATTCCCAGCATTCCCATGCTGGCAAAATCCTGGGATGAGCAGCTGGTGTGATCCCACCAGCTCCATCCCTTCATCTCCACCCTTCTTTTCCATCTCCACCCTTCTTTTCCAGCTCCTCCGGATGTTCTTCCGGCAGCAGGACGAGATCCGGCGGCTGAAGGACGAGCTCTCGCAGAAGGACATTCGGATCCGGCAGCTGCAGCTGGAATTAAAGAACTTCCGGAATATCCCGAAGAACAATTGAATTGACTCCAGGGACGTTTTCTAAATCAATTCCTTTGTTTCTACTCCGCTCCTGAATTCCTTGGATCCACTCACCCAGAACACAATTCCGGAATCCGTGGCTGCCGAGAGTCTGGAATCACATCCCGCGCGTCTTGTCCGGCACTAATCCCGCTCTAACCTGATCCCGGGGAAGGCCCAGAGGCTCCCAGTAAGTCGGAGCCGTGTCCGTTCTGTCGGGATGAGCCAGCCCGGGCGGATTCCCGGGAAAGCGTGACGCTTCCTTGCTATTAATTCCTTTTCCTATGCAAAAATGTGACAGCGGGAGCGGAACTGGAGAAAGGGCGGGAAGTAGGAAGGGCTTGATTGTCAGAGGGGGTGTCCGTGTGGGAATCTGGGATCCTTCCTGCGGTGGGAAACTGGGATCCTTCCCATGGTGGAAAACTGGGATCCTTCCCACAGAGGGATCCCGGGATCCATCCCAGGACCCTTTCCCATGTTGGGATCCCAGGAATCTTCCCACAGTGGGATCCCAGGATCCTTCCCACGGTGCTGGGGCCATTGCATGGCCAGGATTTGGCAGGAACAGCCCATGGGAAGGGATCCACTCCAAGATCCTTTAAAAGAACAAAACCCCCTGGAATTCCCACCTGGAGAGGGATTTTTGCTCCCTCCACCTGTGAAAAGCGGGATTTTCCCTCCTCCTGTCTGCTGGGAACGTGCCATGGAGCGGGGGGAAGGATATTCCTGGGGGTGCTGCCCCAGGGATGGATCCCGAGGGATGGATCCCGAGGGATGCACCCGGAGTGCTCGGCAGGCTCAGCACGTTGGACAATCCCGGGATGGATGGAATCTGCCTGGAGCGCGGGGAACGACACCAGGTCCTGCTGGTTTTTCCCAGAAATCCCCGTTTCCCCTCAATCCAAGTTGCTGAAATTCCCGGCGCTCCCAGCGCGGGTCTGTCCCGTCCGTGTCCTGCGTTCCCGGCGTTCCCGGCGTTCCCTGCTGCGTTCCATGTGCTGTCATTCCTGATTATTTATGCTCTCACGGGATAGTGATGGAATAAAATCTTTTCAGGATACCAGACCTGCGTTCCTGCCTTTCCTTCTCCATCCAGGGGCTCCATGGGATCTGCACCCACCTCAGGGGGTGGGGGGGATCCCAAGGAAAATTCTGGGATGAGCTCCTCTGAAAAGGGAGCTGCCAGTGGCTGGAGCAGGGAGCAGCCAAAGATGCATCCTGGAGTAATTTGGGATGGAAAGGAACTCCGATCCCATTCCATCCCGCTATCCCAGGATGCTCCAACCTGGCCTTGGAAAATTCCAGGGACTGGGAATCCAGAACTTCTCTGGGAATCTATGCCAGGGCCTTCCCACACTCCCAGCCAGGAATCCTTCCCAGTATCCATCTAAAATTCCACTTTTCCAGTTCCAACCCATTCGCCCCATCCCATTCCTACAGATCCTCCCGAAATTCCATCCCTGTTTTTTCCAAACCTCCTGGCCCCAAAATCCCAGGTCAAAACTCCTCGTGATCCAGAGGGCAGCCAGGATGGAAATCAGGACTGATTTTATGCTTTATTCCCATTTTTTTCCTGGCACTGGGAATGTGTTATCCTTCGGACTGGGCTCTCCCGGCTTTATCCTGCCTCAGGACTGGGAGGAAAATCCAGGTCGGGATTTTAGGGATGCTTCGGGAGATATTGGAACCCTTGTGCGGATCCAGGTGAGATTCCTGACATCCCACAGCCTCTGAGGGATCTGCTGGGACCTCCTGCACAATGTGATTCCCTGGAAGGGAAGATCCAGTGCTTTTCCTTGGATCCGTGGAAAACGAGGCCAATTCCGGTTGGGAGTGGGACTGAGTAATGAGCTCCGTGAGCATTCCCACTGATTCCAGCATGATCCGCAGGAATCTCAGGAGGCCGGAGCAGGATGTGGCTCCAGGGATGCCTTCGGAATGTGGATTCGCTCCAAGGGCTCCCCAAAGCTTTGGGATTTGCCACTCCTGAATGGTGGCTGGAATTCCCAGGAAAAGCCTTTCCCCAGGATACGGCTGCTCCTCCTGCAGCTCCCCTCTCTCAGGGGAAGCTCCGGCTCTTCCCAGCGTTTCCGTGGCTGCATCCAGGTGCCGTTCCGAGCAGGAATTCCCACTGTAGGGACGGGATGGGATCCAGAGGCTGGGATGGAGCGGTGGTGCGATGTGCCAGGATCATTCCCAGCAGGAATGAGAGTTTATCCCAACCTCCTGCTCTCCCCACCTGTGGAGCTGCTCCGAAACCCAAAATCCCAAGGATCTGGAGCTGCTGGAGCAAGTCCAGAGGAGGCCCCGGAGCTGCTCCGAGGGCTGGAGCCCCTCTGGAGCAAGGCTGGGAGAGCTGGGAATGTTCACCTGGAGAAGGGAAGAATCCAGGGAGAGCTCAGAGCCCCTTCCAGGGCCTAAAGGGGCTCCGGGAGAGCTGGAGAGGGACTGGGGACAAGGGACGGAGGGACAGGACACAGGGAATGGCTTCCCACTGCCGGAGGGCAAGGATGGATGGGATATTGGGATATCGGGATAGGTGTGGATTTTCCGGATATTTCTGGGTGGCTCCCTGGGTTTTCCAAGGTCTAAATCCAAGCAGTGAATCCCTAATTCCCAGCTTTTTCCTTGCCATCCTTCTCCCAGATTTTATTCCAAAGCCTTCCACCCATTCCCTGGATTTCCAGTCCCTTCCTCAGGAATGCCCAAATTCCCATTGATCTGCACCTTTTCCCAAGCTTTCTCCATCCCTAAAATCCAGGCTGGAATCCCACCTTTCCCATCCTTGCAGCTCCAGGGATTCCAGGATTTCATGAAAAAGACTCAGAGCGCTCCGCTGTCGGTCGGAATCCGCCCCTTTCTTCTCCAGGGGCCGTGCGATGATCCCTTTCCTGGTTTTTCCCTCTCCATCCCTCCCTACTCATCCCAAGGATCCTGACCTACTTTTGCTTCCCAGAGTTTTCCCTTTGTTCGAGACTTCCAGCCGCAGGATTTGTACGGATTCTCCGTTTTCCAGGATTTTGGGAGGCCCCACCTAAAGTCCAAACTGGAATTAAGATGAAAATTCCCTGGAAAATCTGGGATTAGGAATGGCGAATGAGGGGGATGCCGAGGAGCCGCTCTGGGTTGATTTTCATTGGGAATTTTCCACGGAATTCCTGAGGCTGATCGCTCCTTTTCCCGATACCCTTAAAATCCAGGGAGGCTTTTCCTTTGGATCCAGCAGCTCCAGCCACACATTCCAGGACTCCCTCGGAAGCACAATTCCCTCAGGGCAAATTTTGAGGAATTTTTATGGATTTAGTCTAGTTTTGAGGAATTTTGCACTGGTCCCTTTGAACCCGAGGTGGGATTCCCAGAATCCCACTTTTCCATCCCCAGAATCCCACTTTTCCACCCCTGCTCAGCCCAGCACTTCCTGCTCATTCCCTGCTAAAATCACTGGGAATTCCCGGTTTTCCAGGCTGCAATTCCTTGTTTTCTCGGAAAGAATTCCAGAGGCGGAATTTGTATCAAAAGCTTTTATTGAAATTCCTCAAAGCCAAACAGACAAAAACTCCAAAGGTGGCTCTGCCGGGCCTCCAAATTCCCAAAAAACCCTGGAGCCAATGGATTTATACAAGCGGAAGCTTTCCTAGGAAATACAAGTCACTTCCAAAGGGATTTTTCCCGCAGGATCTGTACATTCCCCAAGGAGTTTCTGGGTTTTTGCCTCCCACAAGGTAAGAAAATACAAATTCTCAGGCATTTCCATGGAATTTCAGGCGTCTCCCTGGAATTCCTGGCTTTTTGGGTGGAAAATTGGGAATTTTCTGAGTGGTTTCTCTGGGATGAGGGGTGGATATTCCAGCAAAAGCTGATCGGGAAGAGGGGGGAGGAGTTGGTTTATTCCAAGTGGTGAACTGAGGTCAGGAAATTCAAGAATTTGGGATATTTTTTAGAGAGATTCCTGGTTTTTTTCCATGCCTGCCATTTCCAGGGATTTGGCCAAGCTCCAGCCGTGAAAATTCCCAAAAAAATTCCCTCAAACCACCCCCCCCGCAAATCTGCCGAATATCCAAAAAAAAAAATTCCCTAAACCCCCAAAATTCCCTCCCAAAATTCCAGGAAAACACACAACACGCAGGGATCGCAAATCACCAGCTCCAAACCCATCCCGAAAAATCAAACATTCCCAAAAAAAAGGCGTTTGGTCGCTATTTACAATGAGGAAAAGCCCAGGGAATTCCCAGCGTTGGGAAAAAGGGGCTGGAAGTGGCAGCCATTCCCAAAAAACCACAGAGCGAGGCGCTGTTCCCACCCCAAGGAAGAAGCCTGGCTCCCATTCCAGCAGCGTCTCCTGAAAAAAAGTGGGGATTTTGGGATCAGAGGTGGGGAAATCCCGGCTCATCCATGGATTTTAAACTCGGTTTTCTCCTCGTTTTGCTTCCAAGATGTCCAAGCTCCACTTCCAAGAATTCCCAACTTGCGTTCCTACTCAACTCTCGCAGCTCCAGGGACTCCGGGCATCGATCCAAAGGAAGAAATTCCCAAAGAATTCCAGGAGGAGTGGCAGTAAAAATAGGATTTTATTCCCGTGCCCACCCTCGCTCGGTTCCCACAGCAACGTTACAATCCGGAAAAAAAAAAAACAAAACCAAAGGAACCAAAAAAAAAAACAAAACAAAA
>VYZQ01046083.1:57657-76107 GCA_013400655.1 Mystacornis crossleyi | reverse complement strand
ATAATGCATGCATTTTTATCAAGATCAGAGACCTGCTGTGCTTTTCGAACTGCTTAACCCAAGCAGTGTATCCACATCACTAAAATGAAATGTGCCTATGTGATGTGGGATAGGTACTCCTGAATTCTGCATGTGAGTTTGTCAGTGATTTTCCTCTTGACCTTGGGAAACTCACTAAAAAGGTCTACTGGCCCACTGCCAGGCACACTTGACTCCCGTGGGACTTAGTAAACTTGGGGAAGGATTAGGCCTTCAATGCTGTGTCCCTGCATTGATTTACATAGTTGGATCCTCAAAGGAAAGATTACCTTGTATGCAAAAGTATCTCTGACAAATGTGTAAGACCTAAAATTTTAGCAGATACCCTTTTCCTTCAACTCATCCTAAGCAATGAAAGGCAGAGAAAAACAACTTCCTTCACCAACAGGCCCTAATCCTTTATTGAATCTTCTTGACAGACCAAGTTTCCCCAGGCAGCTGTTTTCTGCAGCACCAGCCCCTCATCCGTGCTGAGAACAGCTGGGGAACTCTTGCATGGAAAAAAAGCAGGAGAATTATCTTTGGGACCTTTCACTTTAGGACACAGTTCTGTTTGCAATTTTAAAGTCCTGGAGCTTACCTACATACGGGTGCCATATCAAAATGAACAAACAACGATCCTGCGGGGTGAAGCACGGAGCAGACAGGAAATGCCTTAAGGTAACCCCGGCAACCTTAATTTTCTCCATTTGTGCAGTCTTTAATTTTGTCATCACACAGTAATGATTCTCCTTCAGCAGACTTCTCTGCCAGATGTTTAAAGCAGCACCAGCAACCACCTAGTTTAAGGTATCTAAATGGTCTGTGCTGGAAAAATAACAAAAAACCAGTGGTAAAACCTACATGGAAATCTGCAGATCTTTCAGCTTGAACAAAAACCTTGTAGTTCCTATGTATTCAGTTTTCTCTTGTACAAAAAGTAGGAAAAACTGAGGGAAAGGAAGTACAAAAAACTGCATGTTAAGTCCATCTTATGTAGAGATGATACTTTTAAGATGTTGATGAGCATTTATCCAATTCTTCAGTACATCTAGAAGCAGACATGTTACTGGAAGTTTAATTTGTATCACTACCAAGCTCTGTTTCTCAAGGTTTCCTAGCCATCAAATTTATTTTTCAAACAAATGTTTATTTATCTAAATGTGAAAAAAATCATATTAAAAATTATTTTCAATACACAATAAAATATGTTTCAATATAAAACATTTTGAAAGATCAAATTTCTCGTAAAGTCCCTTTTGGGAGAAGCTTTCCCTGGAACTCTCACAAATGTGAAGGCAAAAGAGGAACAGTAACTGTTACACTGCTTATATAGTGGCTGTTTATAGAAAACACAGTTGCTGATTTTGTAATTTTATAGAGAGACCCCAGCTGGAAATGCAGTAAGATTGTTATCCCCACCCCCACTGGATTAGCTATGCTAGGATTTTGTGTTCAGGAGACTGGCAACTGGGGTTTCTCCCTGTACTAAAACCATAAATAATAATCCTCTCCTCTTCTCTTTAGCTAGTAGAGCTAGTAATCAGACTAAGAAGACCTTCTAGAACAATTGAGATATATCTGTAGTAACATTTATGAAATATTAGCTAGGAAAGATCCAATTGGCTATTAATTTATCCACTATAAATACTTCCACAAGAAATTAGAGAAGTAAAATGGTACAGAGTTAAAAAACATTACCCATACTGCTTAAATTGCAGCATTTACTGCGTGCTGGCTGAATAATCAAACTCTCTATTATTTATTCATGAATACAAGGGCTCTAGTGTCAGATTCACAGTTTTTCAGTTATAGATGGGCCAAAGTTCTAAAGCAGAAATTAGTGTTTATCTCAAAAGGCAGGTGATCTATTAGTGTTGAAGCAAGCAAAAGGATTGCATTTGGATAAATGAGTCTAGGGTATCCTCTGTAGAAAGAAAATATAAAAGTACACAAGCAACAGTAATAAGTAAAAAGAAAAAAGATGAAGCAGTAATAAATCAGCATGAAATTAATTTAAGAACCTTGCAAGCTGATGTGCAGCTACTGCAACATCTGGAAAATTCCTCTGAAGAACAAGGCAAGCAGATCACGGGCATCCATTAATAATCCCTCATATTTCTTCTGGTGTCTCTTATCCCTTGCAATAGATCTCCTTAAAATTTAGCATGGTGGCCTCAAAATGAATATCAGGTTATTAATCAGAGTTTGAGAAGTATTTATGACAATCCCTTTTTCCTATTTTTTTCTTCAACTTCAACAGGATCCAAAGGCTTTTGTAGCCAAGAGCACATATAATCTTGCTGCTTTGACATAAGAATTTCTGAGTGGAGTTTAAAATCAGCTGGAAACATCAGTCCAGTCCATAGGTATTCCATCCGTGTAATAAAAACAATAGAACAGGGGCTGCAGGTTTGGCATGTTGGTTTCTCAGTTTTCCCAAAACACAGGGAGGACAAAGATCTTTCTCAACTCTCTGCTTCTACTTTTTTCTTGGTATTATGCTATGGGCTGACATGAATGGCTGATATGAGGGGCTCATAGATGGGAAGGGAGTGGAAAAATCCTCTTGTCTTGTCAAATTTCCCCAGGGTGGGTCTGGCACTGCTCACAGAGTTTCCCCTGCCCTACAGTGTCAGGAGTGGGGCTGTTGCAGATGCCCACAGACTACTTTTCCTCCTCAGGCTTGGCCCCCGTGCCAGTACTTCTGCTACTTCTTTTTATGTGCAAAGAAGAGCTAGAGAACTGGCATTAAACACACACACACACACACAAACACACACCAAGAAAAAAAAAAAGGGGGCAACCACCAGATTGTACCCAAAGTCACCTAAAAGCTCAGCTACCCTACTTCTGAGGTCTGCTCAGGAAGATGCAGAGAGTCAGATCCAGCTGACTCAATCCATGTACAGGAGCAGAATGAGGTCGGGGGAGCTGTGCATCTTCTACCCGCCCCCCAGCTTTTCTCCCAGGCACTGGTGAGCAGCAGGGGACCTCCTCTGCAACGTGAAAAACAACCTGCATTTGGGACAGAGGCACAACCCAGGCATGTTGCAATCAAAAGGTTTAAAATAGAGATTCGCTTCAACAGTTCTGTTCAGCTGGTTAGAAACGTGCAAGAAGCTTTAAAAATTTCATTTGGACAAATTGGTTTTTCTAAAATATTCACTAAAGGGAGAAGGGTAAGGTATTTAATTATATTTTCAGTCCAGAATAAAGTATCACTGGAAATGAGGAAGACATGCCAGAAGAACAAACAGTTTGGTGGTTAAGGCAGCTCATCTGCTGTGTGGGATAATAAAGTCCAGATCCCATTTGAAATTAGGGAATGTGATTTTCTTGCTATTAATTTAATTGTTTTCTTATTCACGCCAGGAGCAAATTCAAATTCAGTCTTGGGAGGTCAAAATTCACTTCATGTTCTTGCAAATGGTCTGAATTATTTATAGTGCATAATGTTAGTAAAAAAAGACCAGGAAAAAAAGCTAATTTGGGGGGGGATAATCTACATTTATATTAGCTAACCAACTTTGGATTTGACTTGCTTGGAAATAGATCCATTCAAAACCATGAGAAATTATTTCCTGACAATTAATAATTCTGCCCACATTTTTCTAGGGCTATAGGGGCTTTAATAATATTCACCAGGTTCCAAATGGCAAAGAAGAACATGGGAAAGTGAGTTACACTCACCATCAAATTTACATCCATATGCATAACCAGCATTTGTGTTTCTGCGTTCTTCACATTTCCCCATGAGAATGCAGTAATCCTGCTATTCCCATTCAGGTAAACACATTTTTTTCTTTCTTTATTGTGAAAATAGCAACAGGATTTGGCCCATGGGGAAATAAAACTGTAGTAACAATTTAGATATTTTATGCATTATATCATTAATGTATTTTGATAAATGGTTTTGATAGAGCTTCCGTCTCCTCTGCTCTTTCAGGTTCTCGATCTGAGCTTGTTCTCTAGGTCAGTAGTTGAAGTCATCAGCACTTTGCAGCCTCCATTATCCTTGGTGTTACAGTTGCTTGTTGTTGTTTTCATACCTCTTATATTTCCTAAAGACTTGTCCAAATTTAAATTAAACCTTAATGATAATATAAGGCACTTCTATTGGTTTACAACTAAGATCCTGGAGTACTGCTTGTAAAAATAAGGTGATTTTCAGTGGTGTGATATACATATCTCAGCATTTTTCAGAACAGCTTTGATACAAATACTCCCTAAAATCAGCTAGGATTTTAAATTAAGTGTAACACAATGGCTTGAAGGCAGGAACTGAAAGAGCCAGCACTCACCCCATTTCCACATGCCCCGCTGGCAACAACAGGAATTAAATGCCAGTGGTGACCCAGCGAGCTCATCTCTGTGAGCAGCTCACCAAATACCTGCCTGTGCACACTGCAAGAATGCACTCTGAGCTGTGGGAAACTGTGAGCTCATCCCTGGGGCTCTCTGTCTGGGCTAATTTACATGGACTTCCCAGTGCCTAACATCAGTTCAGTTATCTCTACATCTCTAGCCATATCTCTGGAAAAAAAAATCCCTTTAATTCAAAATAATTTTAATTCGAAACCATTTTAATTCAAAACCAAGTTTGGCATAAGCTTGGCTAGAGCCAATGTATTCGAGGAGATTCAGAATTTTTATTTTCAGTTTGTAGAATATACTGAAACCCATTCATATGCATGGTTAACTGGAACTTTATATCAATTTTGGAAATAAAGTCCTCAAGGATAAGAATCTACAGAGCCTAACGTTTATAATTTTCTATGGCATCTTTTATGCAAGGATTTCAAGGCCTTTTCTAATATTAAATGTGCTTAAACACTCCACACGCTATTTCCACTTTAAGGAAACAGTGACACACAGAGAGGTGAGTAATTTGGCAAAAAGAGACGTGTAACCCAGACATCCTGGACCCATGCCTTAGTCAGAGAACAATTCTATTGGGATTAGGTATTCAGCCTGCCCTGTTAAAATTACCTAATTAATGGGATTATAAAATGAGAGACTTAATTTTCCAGTAAGACCTGTAAAATGGCTATAGTTTCTAATATTTGGAAAAATGTCCGGATTGTGATACCATATGAGGGAGAGTACATTCACCACCCACCAATACTTTGCCATTCACAAAAAAATTTTTTTTTTGTAAATAGTGAACAGATGAACAATAAATAAAAAGAAAACCCACAAATGTTTAGTGAGTTCAGTGAACCCATCTCCCAAAATTTAAGCTGTCATAACAATGTACTTTTTAAAAAGATAAGTTAAATTTTCAAATATACACATCAGATAAATAAATAATAATAAAAAATGATGTATCATGAGAGATTTATAATAATAGAGATTTACAGCAATGATGCACATTTAAGTTTAGTAATTGAGTGAATAGAAAGTTCACTCAAAAACTAGAATATAAAAAAACCCCAACAAGTAGCAAGTCCATTCTATAAAATAAGAAAGATTTTCTTATGTAAATTCAGAGTCTGTTTTTCAAAGAAAATTTGAAGGCAGCAGCAGGTCAAAATACAGCTTAGCAATGTCTAGGAAGGTCTCTCTCCTTTTACTGTGTTATTAATAATGTAAAACTATCCTCAGCTATACAAAATATTACTCTGATAATTTAAATAAACATCACTGATAATATTGATTATTCTGTCTTGCATAAAGTAATTTATAAATAGATTAACAATCAAACTAGCTCTGACTGCTCCCTCTGGAAAACCTCTCTATTTCTCAGTTCTCTTTTGCAATTACTTTCTAGACATTTTATTATCTTTTGGCATAAGTGAAATTATTCTGAACATAGCCTTCCTACAATTACTTTTCACATAAACCAACTTGTTATCATACTATCATTTTCTGATCTCCATACAATCATATCCTTCTCTTAAGTTTATACGATGCTATTTCCTGTGTTTCCTTGTGCTCACCTTACAGGAAAGTGATACTGTAAGAGATGGAAAGCTACCGGTGTGATCCTCTGCTAGTTCTCCCTGTCAGTAGGTCCAGGACATCTTTCTCTCAAGTACATCTCTTTCTCTGTCTCTAGCACATCTTTTTCTCTCAAGCTCTTCTTAATCTCAGCTGGTCATACGAGCCTCTGGTTATTTTTATACCACACCATAATTAACATCCAGTAAAGATTATGGGGACTTCTCTGACCAAACTGACAGAAGATACCAATGAATACAAAAAGGTTATGGGAATGTGTTAATATTAACAGAAATTTCATTTGGGGAGACTTCTGATCTGAATTATATACATTAAAGTAGCCAACAAGCCAGGCTAAGGTTTCAATTACTCCTTGGTCTGATTCAGCTCCACAACACAGACACTAGACTACAGGTGAACACTGAGCAGATTTCCCAGTCTCTGCTGTTGGAATGGTCCATTTCTCATGGTTTTCATCATGTTCTGTGGAGCAAGGACCTGAACCTTAGTTTCCACTGCCCCAGGTTACAGTCCTCATGGCTGGGCTTGCCAAAATATTTAATGATTAACACAGAAAAACTTCAAAGGGAGAAATGGAAATATCCTGCCCAATTCTACCCTTTCCAAGAACAGTCACCCTGTGGGGGCTAACATATTCCTGTATAAATGAAGACACCGGAACAAGGAGTTACCCTGAGTGGCCTAGAGGATCACCCAGACACATTAGATATCTTGAGACAACTTCCTTCATCATCTTGGTGGATTTGAAACAGTTTTTAACACACAAATTGTGTGGTATAGGTAAAACCTTCCCACCCAGTTCTAGCCCTCTGGCTATATGGAGTTGCACCAAAAGCTCATCTGGCTCCCAGGCCTCTGAACCCGGGCAAACATGAACTTAGCTTAAAATCTTTTCCTGCACTGATATTTCTATAAATTGGTTCTGACCTTTTATAAGTTCTCTTCTGCATCTGCAGAAGAAACGGTTCAGGGAATGTTTAAACTATACATTTAACTTGATACTGTTTTTCTTCGTGCACCTCTGCATTTGTATAGGAGTAAGTCTCAGGAGTTCTGAGGTCAGGTACAATCCTGCTGTCCTAGCCAATGATGCCATGAAAAGAAGGTCCCAGTCTGAAGAACTTCCTCCCTCACGTACATCTTCCAATACTTATGACAACATTTAAGTTTTGAGGTTTGGTTTTGGCTTGTTTGTTTTTAGTTTTTTTAAGTGGATAAGCTGGGAGACGGTGGAAAGTCAGCTACTGGTCAAAAGCACACCCTCTCTGCAGGTTTGGAAGACTTCTGGGCAGGAAGTAACTTATTTGGTAACTGTAATAGCTCTGCAGATTTCCTATTCAGCTGTTGCACAGGTGGACGTTGAAGGAATTTCCTTTTAGAAATTAAATAAAACCATATGGTAGTATCTACATGCACTAAAGAACTTGAATGTAAACACAGCATCCTGACTTATTTTTTATTTAGAACAGATGGTATTTATAAAGGGAATGCAAAGGAAACACTTAAGATGGGAGATGCACGGTACAAAACAGGTGAGTCAGAAGAAAGGTTCCAGTCTTTTGTAAATTAACTCTCTTACTGAATAAACAAGGCTACTCTTGTTCTCAACAGAACAGTATCAAAAGTACTATTAGGGGCCTTGTTTCCAGCCATTTGTACACATGTCAAGCAATGACTTTTTATTCGGGAAACATGAAAGGCAGGACTTGCAGTGATGATGCAAATCATAATTGAAGTGTATTGGCCAAGAGCTGCAGAGGCTGAAGATGCATCATGTCCATTGAGTCTGGATCTGCTCCATACTGTTAGTCACCCACTTCTGCATGAACTGCTGCTGTAAACCATCAAAGGATGGGGGATGTTAACCTCCTGCAACACTGGCTGGAGATGGGAGGATGGTTAAATCCATCTTTCTCATTAACCGCCACATTACAAATTCATTGCTTCACAGAACCGTGGCAATAAATCACTGATAACTTTTTTTAGATCTTCATCTCTTCTAACATCAACTTTATAAATGTCAAAGCACTCTCCTATTTTTTTAAGCAACCCAGAAGGGATTATTGTATTTATGCTGCAAAACTGGGGATCCAGTGGTCTATCTTACACTCCTTGTAATTCTGTTGAATTCATGTCTGACCTTGCCTTGGGACACAGTACCATGAAACAGTTATTTTGTATTTAAAAGGAACTAAAGCTTCCATGCATCTCACAATAATTGTCAGTTCTACTTCATTATGAAGAAAGAAATTATGCTTTTCGTTGCAGTTCATGCAGATATTTTATACTTCATTATGTGGAAGTAATAACCACAAATATGACATGTTACCCAATATCAAAAGGGAATCAGAACACCTTTCAACAGAACAGTTCTTAACAGTGCCTTAGCAAAGACACTTTTACTTTGTAATTTTCCTTTTGCAGCAGATGTCGCAACAACTAATGAGAGCTTGTCCACTGATATAATCCAGCTTTGTACCAGGCAATTCAAACTATTAATCAAAAATATTCCTTTGATCCTCAAAATCCAGGTGATGAGCCTATCATTCAAGAATTGAGTAATAATTTGGACTCTTTTTTATTTCAGTCTCCTATACGTCACATTTTTTTTTTAAGTTTTCAAGTGTTTTTTCTGTAGCAACAAAGACCTGCAATACTTAATTTGGAAATATATTATATTCTTTCATTTCTAGTGTTGTCTTTAAAAAACATCTATCACTTTTCCTATCCTTGATAATAAAACAGGACTAACCAAATGTTAGTACTACAAGCTGTGTGACCTTAAGAATTTAAGTTCCAGTCAGGAAAGAGTCATGTGATAAAATTATGTGTGCTGTATGCCAGCAAGTGAACATACAGTTATCCAGTCTTAAAGGATTTCTTCATCCATGCATATTATTGAGATTTAATGGGTTAAGATTTGTTTTTATGATTCAGGATATAGAAACAATTTGTAAATTTCCATGTTTGCAGCCATGAAATTGAGAACCCTGCTTAGCAGTGAGCCCACATCTCCTTGTTTGGCCTTTGGCCTCCGTGCAGAGGCTGAAACTCTTTGTCTTGCCCTTGATGTCCTTGCCGGTTCAAGCTAAGCTTTGGCTTTCTTAACCCCACCTCTGCATGTTTGGGCAATATTTGTAAAGCCCTCTTTTGTAGCCTTGCCCTGTTTCTGACTCCTGTATGTGGCCATTTTGCAGTACAGGTCTGTCATGAATCATAGAATCATTTAGGTTGGAAAGGACCTGTAAGATCATCCAGTGCAACTGTTAGCCCAGCACTGCCAAGCCCACTAAACCATGTCCCCAAGTGACACATCTACACATCTTTTAAATGCCTTTGGGGATGGTGACTCCACCATTTCCCTAGGCAGTCTGTTCCAGTGCTTAGCATCACTGTGCAAGTGGAGAGGAGAAAAAAAGGAAAGGATAGCAGCATTTTTCAAGTAATGTGAAAGTCATGAAAAGAGATGTGAGAAAATTTGGGATGGCATCAGTAAGTGAATGGAAAACATGTCGAGAAATGAATTTCAGTACTGACTGGTAGGCAAAGTTTATGCTACTCACACCTGCCTCATGGGTTCTGCAAGGGCAAGATACACAGGAATAATTATTCAAGAACTTCATAGGGCATACTTTGCTCCCTAATGCTGCCACAGCCCCCCTTCCTCCAGAAACCACTGCCTGAGATAGTTTTGGTAAACAAGAATTTTCCCTCTCTAATGTTCAAGCTGAAACCCAGCTATCTCTGTCCTGCAGGGCAGGAGACTGCCCTGGGCCCTATCCCATGCAGTTTCCATAGCCAGACTCCTGCCTGCAGCCTTGTAAATCATTGCAGGAAAGGGAGCTGGCTGCCACTTGTACTTCAAGGACACTGCGATGACAATCTGTGATGACAGACCAGTGATGCAAAGCTATCGCAGAGCAGTCCGATGGACAAGGGACAGGGCAAATAGAGCCAGAGAGACACAGCTCTCCTTAAACTGCGGGTATAACCTCACCTGGTCATCCTCTCTCAAAAAGAATGCTACATGACTGGTAGGCTGAAAAACACTGCAAGGAGAGAATGTTAATACTATTTAAGACTATTAGGGGAACATGACAAAAAGTATTTATAATGAAATTTTGCAGAAGGTAGGTAAGAGGTTCATATTTTATCCGATTTCCTTTACTATTGGAAATGGGAAATGCCCATCAAGATGTTATTCTATTATATTTGACAAGGATCTGCAGGAAATTTTTATTTGTGATTTTTATTCCTTTAAGTTAATGCAAGGCATGGACTGAGGGGACTGGAATTTTGTGCAAAAGCTCTCCTAGCATGTGCAAGTGCATGATGGCGTACAGCATGCGTATCCTAGAAGTAGTCTCCAGAAAAGGAAGAAGTGCTTATGGGTCAGAGCACTTCCGTTCTTGAGGTCCAAGAGGCTTCATGTTCAAGACGCAGGTTTGCTTTGCCTCCAGTCAGTGCAACTCCAGAGGAATTCCATTGTTCCCACAGCTGCTTCACCGCATTGTGCAGATACATCAGTCTGCCCAAGCTTTTTTCTGGCTCCTTACACCGTACTTCAGTGCCTGATGATGACATTGGCCTTGTGTTCAGTACCAGTGGATTTAACACACAGTTTTAGACTTGGAATTGATCAACTCAATAATCAAAGAGGACATCTTCACTAGGAATACTGCTGCAGCCTTCTATGCTAGCCTGGTCAAGAGGAAACACAAGATTTGACCTGTGTTGAAACATGCACCTGAAAAGCTATCAAAGTAATGGCACAATTAAAGTGTTTTCTGCCTAGTTCAGTCCTACACTTCTGTGCTACTCACATGCCATACTAAACAGTTTATAGGTGGTTCAGTCAGGTCTACATTATACTGTCTCCACAGAAGTGGCTTCAATATAGACAGCCTGTCACAAAGGAGCCCTGAGAAGGCATAAATGATTTGTACTCTTCCTTCTATCATTTAAAATTTGAGTAAGAGCACTACACAAACAGGACTGAAAGAGAAAACTCTCATAAATTTTCATGGACCTAGATGTAGGCACATGCTCAGCATCTGAAGTTAGTGGCTTCCCAATAACTCTCTGATATTAATGACATTTGAGTAAACTTTCCTATCAAAAAGACAACTCACTTATGCTATCAACAGCTGGTAAATGATTTCTAGGATCTGTATCCAATAACTAGGAGAGCAAAAATGCTGGAGTATATTCTGCTGTTAACATTGTCGGAAGTAAGGCCATATCTAAAATACTTCTTGTCAGTTTTAGTAAAAAAAGTACTGTAATGAATAATTTTAACTTAACTTCCTAATGAAAGCACAAATTACAGTTTATAGGATCTTCACACAATTTTACCATTTTACAAAATACATGGTTAAAAAAACACTTCCCTCACCCTCAGGTGATGATGTACTTTGACCTCTAAAAGGCTTCACTGGAAAGACTAAAATATTTGTCATCATCAGTAGTTCCAACATGAAACTTGAGCAAATATGATTTATTCGTTTTGAGAAGGACCGAGTCATATAGAGACACAACTATAGGAAAGCGCTGGTTCTTCTTTTACTTCCTGAATATTATGTAAATAAATGTCTTCCTTGACCTCACTGACTTCAGGTTTGGAGGTAACGTTCATATACATACTTAATTTAGTGTTATGAAAATTCTTACGAGAGACCTGTACTTCAGCACTGAAAATCTGATAAGACTACTGCTAAAAAAAAAGCCTAAACTTGTTGGGCCCTGCCCCACCCCCCCCAGGGGATGGGCCTTGGGTGTGAAAGCATGGTTACATGGGGTTTCCAGACTCCCTGTTCTCTGGTCACACGTACCCAAATCCTGTCCCCATTGGCCTTTTCACGTTCCCCTACCCCGGGAATACTGGGGTTTTCCCCAGCCGTAGTGAATCTGGTCCAGGCTCCCTGCCACAGCGGCTGGAAGAAAAATAAAGATCAATGAACATCCATGAAAATATCATCTCATTGATTCTTCCACGGGCCAAGGCTGCCTTCAGGGAAGGTTGCGGAAACCCCACTGCAACAGATGGTGGAGAATGTGGGCATTTTAGCAATTCCGTGAAGACCCTGGAGACAGTGAAAAGAGAAACAGTGAAGATTTTGAAAAATCCACAGGAATCAGTGAGTAAGGATTCCCTGGGTTTCTCTCCTTGCTTTGGTTTGGCTGTTTTCTCTCAGACTATGGAAGAACCGTGGGAAGAATTGTGGCTTTCCAAGCCTCAAAAGGACATTTATCTCAAACTTGAAAAGATCCTTGAACAGCAATATGTAAATTTTAGCTTTACCCAGGCTCAAAAGGAACTGAGACATTTCCTGGCATGGTTGTTAAAAAACTTTTTCTATATTTCTTGGGACTTAATTCTTACGAGAGATTTTTGGGAAGATGTTTGGACTCAGTTAATGTCTCAATCGAAACTTATGCCAATGGAAGACTTTTTCCGTGAATATTATCTAATTACAGAGGCTGTTGAGCAATACAGTAGCCACCGCGGGACCACGCGGTGCTCCAATCACTTGCCCAGCAGCAGCGTGTGTCCTGCTGTGGACTCTGCTGCTGCTGCACGGGTGCGGCCCAGTGCCCCAAGCCTGCTGCGAGAGGCAGCGAGGAGGCTTCTGCGGGCAAGCGGGGTAGAGCGGATCGCAGTCTTGGCGCGCGGAACGTTGATCGTGGCTCTGGCAGAGTGGAGCAGAAAAAAACGTAGTTGCTATGGCGGCATGAGAAATGGCGTGGTGCAGCACCAAGCCGAAATGGGGCCGCTCGCAAAGCAGCGCAGAGGTGGTGGAGCAGGGCCGTGCTGCACCCTCTGGGAGCGCGGGGCTGGCGCCGATGGTAACACGAGGGCACGCAGAGCCCAGACAAGTGCCAAAATGCAGCCTGCGGGGGGGAAACCAAAACCGGCGAAACCGGTGAAACCGGTGAAACCGACGAAACTGGTGTAACGAGGGCAGTGCGGACCAGCTTCAGGGCTGGACCCCGCATGGACAAATGCGCCGGAGCAGGCACAGCAGGGCCAGCGCAATGGAGTGGTCCGAGAGACCCCACGCAGACGACAACAGCGACAGGGCCCGACCGAGACCCTGGGATCGGCGAAGCAGTGGCCGCGCGAGACCAGCAGCCACGACTCAAACGCAAGCACATGATAGGAGAATTTTTATCAATGAAAGTTACAGAGATTGTGAAATGGTACAATGTAAGAAATAATTATGGTTTTATAACGCGAAATGACACGGGGGAAATGTGTTTGTCCACAGACTGAGATTATAAAAAATAACCCCAATAAGTATATCCACAGCGTGGGGGAGGGGGAGATTGTGGAATTTAATATTGTAGTAGGGAGGAAAGGCCTGCAGGCTGCTAACATGAGTGGCCCTGGGGGTGTGCCAGTCCGAGGCAGTGATTATGCACAGAATCGCAGTTATTGTAAACAATATCCATGCCAGAAACCTCCTTTTCCCCATCAAACTTTCCCCTTTTTGCCTACACCCAATTTGTCCCCATCCTATTATCCCCAATTCATTTCTAATCCATTTTTCACCCCGGGATTTCCCTATGCAATTCCGTGTCCCCACAGTCCCTCTCGGATGCCTATGGGCAGATAAAAAGGGGGAGGGAAGAAATTAACTATCGTTGTTTAGTGTCCCAACAGGTACAGATGAAAAAGATGCTCTCCTGCCTCAATTTCCCCACAGAAGGTGCTCAAAGAGCCTCCATCTCTCTCCTGCCAGCTCTGGGATGCTCCAGAAATGCTCTGTTTGGACTTCTTGGGGCTCAGAGGGTGGCTTGTGTTCTTTTGAAATTGATTTGTCATTTTTTAATTAAAACAAAAGGGTGAGGTTCTCTTTTGCCACTCTGACATGGCAAAAGAGAACCAAAACACATTCTTTTTTAATAAGCAGTTTTACTTTTATATATGTGAGTTTTCAGAGGGAACACTTACCACTTTTAAAAAATAAAGTTTTAAAATAGTACCTGTGGACAGATTTCTATTAATGCTTTCTTTCCTCAAGCCTTGCAACTGATTGAAAAGAGGGTCCCCAAGGAAAGAGGCTGAGGCTGACCCTCCTGCCAGGGGGACAGCTGTAAGCAGAAGAGCAGCCTCATAGCTTCAGGCTGGCCACAGCACATCCTGGCTGGTGCAGGGATCTCTGGCCAGAAAACCAGGATACTGTTATCAGTGAGATATAGGGAACATGGGACTCCTTTAGAAATGATTCTGCTCTTTATGGAAAACTTATTTTAGACAGGTCAGTGGAACAGAGCTTGCCTCGAGTATGTTTTGTTCATCAGCAAGTACATTCCAGTACTTAACAAATGAGTTCAACAGAAGAAATTCCTCTTGTGGGTGAAAGCATGGTGGGCAGTCCTGAGGGAGTGCTGCTGAAGCCACACTGGGAGGCTGGGGCAGTGTTGCTTGAGGAATGGAGAGCATTAGGATGAGGACAAGGAACAGGAGATACTTTTCAAAGCAAGAACTGACGAAGACTAACCTAAAGGAGAGGAAAAATGGAGCAACAAGTGAAAAGAATGAGGGTAAAGTAACACCTGAGACTATCCAGGCTGGATGGGGCATTGAGCAATTTGGTGTAGCAGAAGATGTGCAGGTCCATGACAGTGGAGTTGGAACTAAAGGATCTTTAGGGTCCTGTCCAACCCAAAACATTTTGTGATTCTATCATTGTCCCACTATCATGTACTGCTTCTCTATAAAGTGAGCCCAAAATGTAACACCAAAAAACACTGGCAGAAGCAGAAGATAAATAGAAATTCGAATTCCCTCACTGATTGTGGAACTATACTTTCTTTAGTTTTTCTTTTGATGTCAAGCCTATAATTATTTTAATAGGGATTACATTTATCTTCCATGGATTTATGGAAGAAGCCAGTCTTTACTATGCTTGCTATTAGAAATTCTCACAGCACAGTGCTAATACACAAATCTTATTCCTGGGTTACTTAAATGCTCATGACACAACAGTTAAACAGTCACCTTTAATGAAAAACTTCCATTTTAGTTTCACAATACCTATGATCCCAGGATCAGTAGGTACAGAGAAGCAAAGTTCTATAGTCCTGGAAAAAAAGAGGCTAAATAGTGTGACCATATAATGAATCATCTAAATTAATTTTTGCCTATGCTCTTTGCAGTTATTTATGATGAATTCAAAAAGTTCAACAGCAGGAAGAGTGAAACAAACAGATGGCATTGTGTTTTAGCTCTGGCTACAGTTAAACTGGGCTTTAAACCAAGGTAAACCTGTTCTTTTCTTTCTTATACATAATCACTGATCTGAGAATGCAGTTTCACAAGTGAAATTTCTCTCCTGTTACTTGCAAGTGATACCTTTGCAATGCAGAACCATCAAAATGGGGCTGCTAGGCCCCTGGTAATTACTCCTCTCTAAAACGCATATTATATATTGCTTACAAAAAGTAAATAGCAAAAAGGAAAACACATCAAGGCTAATTAGGTTCTTTGACTTTCAGAAGTGGAAAAGTACAGTATTTAGCCCTTGTTTATGTGCAAATTTGAAAAGCTGCTTTGTCAGAAAAATCAATTTGGTTGACTTAGTGCTGTTATGCATCCACAAAATAAGAAATTATCTCCTGCTGATTTCAAATTAATGGCAGAAGGAAGAAAAGTACCAAAGTAAAAACACTTCTGCAGTCATGCAGTATATGTCGATAACATGTTGAGAAAAGAAGATGTATGTATATAGAGAGAACTTATAGAATGTCAGCTGCTGTGGGTACCTCCTTCTTCCCCAGCCACATGTTCCCAGTCCCCTTCTTGCACAAACTTATGCCAGTTTGGTCTGGCAGTAAAAAAGTTCATTGTAAAAAGAGAATAAAATTTGAACTTTTTTACCAGGTTGGTGTTTCATGCCCTAGAACCCTTTCACCAAGAAGTCACTCAATCAACACTGTTAATGGGGGGAATTGTAGCAGCGCTCGTTTCAAAAAATTTGGGCTGCCCTGAGGCTGTGGCTAATATGCCAATCATATGGGACAGTATTTCAACTCTACACAGTCTTAGGTTCTGATCTCCATTTGATTCTGTGTTGGGTTTTGCTTTGCACCAGCGCTTACTTTCCTCCGATGGTGTCAAATGCCATTTAACATGAAAGTTTATGTAGGAGAGTAACAAACAAGCTAAATACTGTTTTCTTCTCATAGTTCACTACAATGGCATGTTATCATGCAGTGAGAAACACAGTATCGAGCAGCACCCAGTTTGTTTTGATTGTATTGTGACCCTGAAGGGATTTGCCCAACAATGCTGTTATAAGATGTATTTAACTTTTGTAGAAAATTCCACAGGCTTCCATTGAAGCTTTTCCTTCCTTAATACAGCAATCAAAATTTTAATAACTCGAAGTAATATAGCCCTTGATTTCCCACAAAGAAACTATTTCAGAGCATTTGCTGATCTGCTGTAGAAAAGCATAGAATGAAACCAATGATAAACGGCATTGTTTTATATTACATGTGTGCTTATTGTTTCATAGCATAATGCCCAAAGAGGAAATACCTCTGACAGGGTCCACTGTGAAAGCATGGGATTAACAGCGGAGTCAGAGCTAAATTAAATAAAACAGGACTCTAAACAAGTATTTTCTTTGGAGGTACCTTTCATTGCAGGTCACTGGGAAGGGACACACAAAGCCTAAATCAAGAAAATTGCATTATGAGGCAATTTGTTGAGGACAATGAAGAGAAATGCTTAGCTGAAAGATTTTATGAGATTTACTAGGTCATAAAATAGCAGATGAAATTCAGATAAATTTAGGGCAATCCTAAATTTATACAGCCATTATTATAGGATCTGAAATCAATGTTTCCATGCAATAACAAGATCTAGGGGTTATACTTCCCCAAAACTTTGACTCTGTGTCCAATAGCAAACACAAAACCAACCACATATTAGGAAATTCTAAGTAAGGAATGGAGAACAAGGCGGAAGGTATCATGCCACTATATAAACCCCTATGTTTAAATACTCCTGCTAAATGTACCCCTACATTTAAAATACTTCATACAAATCTATTATCATTCAAAATATATGCAGGAGAACTGGAAGAGGTGTAGAGAAGGGAAGATGCATGGACCAGTTTTCATACAGGAAGCTGCCCAAGGGCAGACCTAGATATTTAAGGAAGGTATCCCTTATGCTTTATTATCTTCTTTAGCTGTTTGCCTCTGTCACAGGCAAGATATTAGACTGACTTTTAGTATGACTCAGTGTTATTTCTCTTTATGTTCTTAATCAAATAAAACTGTCTGTCACCATGTAGTTGATCCAATTTCACTATGATTGGAGAATGATGGTTGTTTTGGCAACAGTAGGCATTGTGCAAGGGTTAAATAATGAGTACCATTTCTATTTTGGAGTACTAAGCACATCTAACTCTTTCAAACCCTGGGCAGCCTTGACCACAATAAAGCATGTTGCCTGAATGATTGTCTAATTTTAGGACTATCCTCCTTAAATAACAGATTAAATTTGTTTCAGCGCAGATCATTCATTCAAGTCTCCCAGCAAGTGAGGTTTATCACAATGATACATTTTATTCTCCAACAATAATCCCAGTAGAAAGCCTACAGTGTGGCATGTTCATTGCAAATCCAATACAGACCAGTCTCCTTTTTCATAACCTCTGTTCAACAATGGCAATGAACAGATCCCGATGAAGAGTAAGTATAGGGCACAAGACATATCTCAAATATTATCCTAACCACCCCATATTTTCAGATCGACAAAGCCTAGGCCCAACATGATTTGTCCATTTAAAAAGCCTAAATTGATCTTTTTTTTTCAAGTAGTTGTCCTTTCCAACTCACACAAACTTTAAGTATCCACAACATTCTTTGGGAAGGAGTTCTTTGTCTGCCACTTACTGTGCCAAAACCCACCTTCTTCAATTTCCTTTGGATTCAGTTCCTATTAGAATCCTGTCATACACTGCAAGAGACAACGAGCTTGTAATCTTCACCATTATGTCTACACAATGCCTGATTCTGGAAACCTCTATCACATTGCCTTATAAACCTTTTATTTTACAAATTGGGAAACCCTACACTGGCAATGGTTCTGGCATGTACTTAGTAATCCTTATTTGTCTGCTTTGATAAGATTTTCCAGTTTTAGTCAACCTTTTTTTTTATTTTGCAGCCTACCTTGAGTACAGTATAAGGTTTTGAGCACCACGATATAAAAAAGACATTAAGCTCTTAATAGAGTATCTTAAGGAGGGCAATGAAGGTGGTGAAGGGCCTTAAGGGGAAGCCATATGAGGAATGGCTGAGGTCACTTGCTCTGTTCAGCCTGGAGGAGACTGAGGGGGCTTCTCATTGCTGTCTGCAAATTCCTGTGAGGAAGAGGAGGGACAGGCACCGATTTCTTCACTCTCATGACCAGTGACAGACTTGAGGAAATAGCATGAAGCTTAGTCA
>VYZQ01046083.1:2934-57540 GCA_013400655.1 Mystacornis crossleyi | reverse complement strand
AGCATATTCTATGATTTTATGTTGGGGATTTTTTGTTTGTTTGTTGTTGTTTGGGGTTTTTTGTTGTTGAGTTTTTTTTATGATAAGGGACGCAGAACTGCATTATTATTATTAATTGTATTAATAATTTAATTATGTATTAATGTATTAATGCTGAGGGTGAACAATGCATTTATGCATGCAAAATAATGCTATTTATTTGCCCTTCATTCCTCTCTAAATCATGCCTAATTTTAATTTTGCCTTTTTTTGGACTCTATTGAATAGACATTGAATTGACATTTTCCACTGAATTCCTGTTCATAATCCACAGGCTTCACTCCTGAATGTCACTGGTCACTGCAGAATCCATTATTCATGCAAAAAGGAATTTTTCCACCTTACCTTTACCTGCATTGAACTTCATCTAGCATTTATTTTCCAGTCACTAGTTTCAAAAAGTTCTGCTATTCTTCTTCGTTGTTGTCTTCATCCTTACTATCAGAAAGAATACAAATCCTCTGTAAGTCCTTTCACTTCCCAATCAATGTCTTCCTTGTCTTCTCCTTCCCATGTCATTTAGGTAGCACGGATTTGAGCAATCATAGCTGATCCATGTCTTACCCCACAGGTCTTTGGATTCCCAAGAGCTTTTGAAGGAGACTGACTTGACTAATTATAATGAACCAGCCATCTTCCCCCACAAATCACATGTGTTCACATGTCCGTCTAGTAAATTATTTCTCAGAGTTTTACTAACATGTTTGGTTAAAATCTTGTGCTACATATGTGTAGTTTCCTTCCTTCTCCCTGGTACCTGTTTTAAAGACTGGTATAATATCTGCCATCGTTCCAGTCGTCATGTACCAAAATAGTTTTAAATGAAGTGGCTACACATTACTATTATCAATTCAACAATTTCGTCCTTGATTTCTCTAAAGCCCATGGATAAACACTGTCCATCATTAGTTAGTATTTCCATCATCACTGTTTCCATGACCTCTCTAGCAACTTAAGTGTCAGACGTACTCTCTGAGGAACATCTTCTCTCTCCAAAGGGATCTAACGTGGATCTCCAATTTAGTTAAAAATGAAAACTTAACAAAGAATGTATTTGGCTTCTCAGCAATGTTCTTGCCCTCTCAGTGCTCCTTCAATGCCATAAGCACCATTTGGCTCTGCAGCCTCTCTACTATGCTTCTTGCTCTTCATACGTCTGTGAGAAAATTTAGTATTCATTTGATCCTTTTAGCTCATTGTTCCTTGAGTTCTATTTTGACATGCACTATTGCGTTTATACAATTAATCTGCCAGAGTTTAAAATCCTTTGTCTTTGCCTCGTTTGGATACAATTCCATCTTTTTGAAAGATGTCTTCTTATTCTAACAATCTGCTTATTGTTTTGATTAGACATGCTTGCTTCCTTTTCACCCTTATTCAAGCCTTCTTAATAGGTGGTGCACTGCTGGGTTTCCAGTATGCAGTCCTGCACTAACCTTCTTGCAGCCAGCGAAGATTTACTCACTTCGGGTTCAATTTAACAAATTCCTAATTTTCACATATTTACCCTTTTTGAAACTGTGTACCTCTGGGGCAGTGACGGTGGGGGGTGAGACTGATGGTGGGAGACGAAACAATTCTCTGTAGGGATGCTGAATTTAGAACTTGCATGCACACCCATTAAACATTAAACACTGGTTGTGTCTAAGGAGGGATAGGTTAAGAACTACAGGTCAGGACCTACTGGGTTTAAAAGGAATAATTTCTACTGGTGTCTCAAAGCTGCTTAAAAATTGGCGACGTGATTAAGAACCGCTCAAGGATTTGTATTAAGGAAAGTCAGAGGTACTAAAAACTTCATAGCAGACATTCAACAACGGGCTATACTAGCAACATTAGCAGCCTTCAAGTTAAAGAATAATTTATATAACTAAGAGCAGTGTCCTTTTGTCATTTATAAACTATTAATCAGCAATTCCCCTTTTAATAACTTTAATATGTTACATGTGTTATTTGGTGTATGTCAACCATACACAGCTTTAATACATTGTTTTAATTAGTTAAAAGACAGGGAGCCACTAAAAATACACATTAATCAGTGAGAAAGCTGAGACATTAAGCATTCTTTAGCTCGTTTTTAAGCTGGTACTTTACTAAATCCCTACAAGCTCTCTAGGTCTTTTGATGCGCCTGCAGAACACGGTAGTTTGAAAACACCAAGTTAACTTTTGAAAGAGTCATTTCATGAGATACATTTACTTTTTTTATGAATGACTTTCGTTTTTAAAACTGAATCCTCTCAGGAAAACACAGCAATTCCAGTTTAATTCAAACAGATAACATCTTGTGATTCAGTTCAAGACATCATTCAGTAAAGAAATTTGGCTCAGATTTGTGTTACAGTATAAGAAATCAGTAATTCTCTAAAAATACTTGCAGTGCCTCCAAAGCATACTACTAATACTTCTCAATATATTGAACAAACCCCTGAGAGTCATGAAAACTGACATAATTAATGTAAGCAAAAACCTTGAAGACACTGAGAGGGGAAAAGGTCATACTATGCTCTATTTGGAAAGTATGATAATGCAAGTTACAGACAATCAACTTAAACAGTACAGGTAACTATTTCTGGCATGGTTGATGACAGTTGATTTTACAGTCTTAATATTTTTCACAGGCAGTAATTTCCAAGCCCTTTTCCAGATCTTATAAAAGACAATTCTAGCAATGCCTATCAATGGAGCTGGATTTTTAATATCATGGCACAGACCTCTATCATTTGAGGCAACAGTAATCACAGCAGACTGCTCCTCTCTGCTCAGGCAGATCACTGGAGGAGACACATTTGGCTTTTGTTGAGCCTTTTCAGATAGCTGAGTCCAATCACTGCTAGTTCCTCACAGTCCCTACTGCCTACTTTCTTTTATCCTACTTCTGTAGACCTTTTATGTTTCTGTCTGTCCACGTCCTCACTACTCCTTGTCCTTTTCTTTACTATCCTCTCTCCCCACTCTGATCCCTGTTGATACCCCATACTATCCTCTTTATTCTTGTCCCCTTAATCTTCTCCAATTTACTTAATTTCTATCCACAGAACCATGTCTTTTTCTGTGGTATTGTTCACAGAAACAACTTCAATATTTAAGCCAACGCTCAAAACCCACTTCTCCTTAGGCAGATATCCCAAGGAAGTTCAATCTCAATTGCATCTGACAAATACAAGCATTTGGTAAGCAGGAGCTTACATAAAACCCTAGCAACCAAGCTGCCTGTAGCAGTTAATTGACCCTTTGACAGTGTCAGAAGAGCCTCTAATAAAGAAGGCCCTCTAAATTTAACTTGGAATCCAATCATTAAAAATGAAATCTAGGTGCAAACCCTCCCCTTCGTTTCCATATCTGCAGCCTGGCTCTGCCTTCCCCCAGTGATGTCTGTGCAATGCACCAGCTTCTGTGGACAAAGTGGCAATTTCATACTTTTTTCCTGAAAATTTCAAAGGGCAAAGACAAACTGTGGCACCCCGCAGGCACATATTCTCTTGTATATGCTTCTATTTTCGTATAAACCCTTCCCAAACCCACAGCTAATGAATGGTAATTGGATACATGATAAGAAACACCATAATTCATGATTATTACTCTGAATTGAGCGCTGCATGATACTGAACATTGGGTAGTCAGAATCATCAAGGGCACCCTCCACTCTGTGTAGCATGAATGACTCAGGCTAATGCTTTCTTGGGAAAAAATACTTTGAGAACAAACATGTGACCAATCACATTATCACCCCTTGTTAATTTCTTTCACAACCTCTGGCAACCTGAACATTTCAAATTCTTTCCTAGTGACATCTGTATTCATGCATCTAATTCAGATTAAAACCCACAGCAACAACACTACCCTTGTGTAAGGAAGCATCACTGTCAGCCCTGTTCCTGCACTCACCGAAACCCATTGCCCTTTGGAGCCCTGCTATCAGCTCTTTCCTACTGATCCAATTTGCATGACCAGTTAACAAAGGATATCCCACAGCCACCTGTAAGCCTTGCACCCTCTAGTTCTCAGCTGAAAACAGTCCTGCTCACGCATTTCTCTGCTCTTTCCATACAAACTCCTAATGCCTGTCAAATGTCCCATTTCTGTCATTTGGGAGTTGACTTAAAACTGCAGGGCAAAAAAAACCCCCACAAACAGATGGGAAAGGTTTCCTTGGAGTTAGGCATACTCTGTCTACGCTCTGCCTAGGCTGAACAGCACAGCCTGCTTAAAGCATCTTACACAACATGGCAGGGAAAATTAACATATTACACTGACCAACATGCTTAATTTAAAACTTCTAATTGGGTCAGGATTTTAAACTGTCAACTTTTTTTTAGTTGAAACATATTTTTTGGACTCTCTCCAATTAGTATTTCAGTAGTGTTTTCATCAGCACTTAATACGAATATCAGCTGTAAACTAAGACAACTTGTTAGTAGCAAAAATGCAGACTGTGAAAACAAATCCCCAAACTTCACCAATATCTGCAAGATCAAAATAACTATACTGAAGACCACAGAACTATTCAGATAAAAAAGGAGGTATTTATATTGGTTTAAATTCACACTTAACTTCAGAGGTTGAACTTCTCTGGGTAGCCTTTGCATTTTGAAAGTACTACAGATAAGAACATCAAAGCTAGCAAACCTGAACAGGAAAAGAGGTTTCACAGACTGGTCTGAGGTACTTGTCTGCAAACCTAATTTAGCATAATGTGCAACTGTGCCCCAGACAGAAGCACTTGGAGTATGTTACAGCTCCATTCCCCAACTCTTACACGCATGCCTACATGCCTACTTCATCAGTCATACACCAGAAACTAAAGCTCTTTTGTCTTCTATGGGGCAGTTTTCAGAAGCTGCTGGAGGTCGTAAAAGTAACAAGGAAAGGCAAACAAAGGGAAAAAATGTTTTTCTTCTAGGGAAAGGCAGATTCAGGGCTCTAGTTCTGAGCTGAGAGACTGCTAGGAAAAGGGAAAAGAAATGTGGGAGCAACACTTATTACAATGTAGTCAGTTTGACTAAGCAGATTTAGAGACATTTCCTGTTCCCTGTAAAGGCATGTCCACGTGCAATCCTAAGTAAATATTCCAAACTGTAACTGCTATGAATTATGGCTTTTTGCTGTGAAATCAAAGCTCTCCATGACAGATCTACAGCCTGAATCATTATATTTATAGTAATGATTATCCTGTATAAAACACAACAGCTTTCCTCTTGGGTATACAATGGAAGACTTTCTCTAGTGGTTTACTGCCACACTTGTCACTTAAAGATTTACAGAAGCGGTTAACGGGACTTTTTGAAAGTACCTAAATTCTTATCCATGCCTGGAATAAAAATTCCCTTCAATTTTGACATGTGGATGATCTTTGAGCACTTAAATACAAACATTTAGCAATTTTTCCATTGTTCTGTTCAGTCAAAGGAAAGTATACAAGCAACCTGCTAAGCCACACACTCAGAATACAGAGTGTATTCTGCCTCAGCAGCTGACCATCTTTTGCTGCTATTTCTGACCCCAGTTCCTGTCAGTCTTCCTTTGCTCCTTTCATGAAGCCCATTTCCATATGGGTTCATCATTCTTCAGGCCTAGTCACCATTATTCCTTTAGGTTTCAGTGTCTTTGGGCTATGTTAGCATTGGAAAGGCCAGAGGCTCTTTCATAGTAATGCGGTACAGATGTGCCTCTGCTTTTCAGTCTGTGCTGTGTTCCTTCTCTGCCCTGACCTAGTAAGACAGATATTTATGCTCTTTACAGGACATGGTATGAAATACACTTCAGGACAACAGTCCAAATTCCCTGTCAGATCTGGAATTGGAAAACTTCTCTACTGATGGGAAAATTTGAAGAATACCATTATCTTCCAGCAAACTTAAGATACTTTTTTTCCTATAAAGATGGTTATATTTCACTTTTTGGATGTAGATTACGTGCATAAATGTCATCATCTGAACAAGATAAACTGTATCTGGTGAAGCAGAACACATACTGTTGAAGTGCTTTATCTCAGTGAAACAGGGGCAGCTTTGTATTCATGAAAGTGACCACCAGAAAGGGTGCTGGTCTCTTATTATTTAGTCTAACAACTGAAGGAAGCAAAAGACCAAGCTATTTTAATTTTTATTTTTAAAGCAGCTCTTACACAGACTGTGACGGGAGCATTTTGTGAAAGACACTCTCACATCTTTGTTGAAATCAGGTCTAGTCAGGGAAGGAAGCTTTTACTTCCTTTTGCTGCTGATTAAGAGTCTAGGGCTTAAAGGGCAATTCCAGACAAGGAAGGAGATCTTTATCACTGCCCTTGGAACAGTTCCCACTGTTGTGCTCATTTTCCCCCACTCTTTTAATCACAACTTACAGCTGTAAAACATATCTCAGAGAATGGTACCAGCGTATCAGCTGTTCCATGAAGATGCTAGATCATTCAGCATTGTTATGTTTTCAATACTTATAAATGTTTCTAATGATATTACATGGTTTCAATCAGTAAACAGTTCTTAAGAACTACCACAGCTGTTTTCTGAGCAGCTAAAGTAGATCAGCTTGTAAGAAAGCAGCAAGGGACAGTCCTCCTCTAAAAAACACAGTGTGGGCAGAAGCCATCTGGTGAGCATTATATGTCACCTTCTTCTCTTAGCATTATTCACCTAGGGTCCAGTCCCTTCAGGAGAGATATTTTACATTGCAAACCAGGGGCAGAGCTTAGGATCAACACTAAGCATTCAGATATAACACATCTCTTTAAACAATCAGTAAAGTTGATGCTGGGCTGAACATGTGCCAACCATGTGCTCCCATCATGATCAAAGCAAACCACTAAGGGCTACCTTAGAGGAAACATAGCAGATAAAGGGAGGTTATTTTGTGCTTAATCTGTTGCTGGAGGAATGGGGCATAGCTGGTCTACTGTGTACACTTTTGGGAACCCACATGCAGTTCAAGAGAGATGTTAAAATTTGGAGAGGGTCTATGAAGTGCCTATCAAAGATGGCCAGGGACATAAATCGCATGAGTGTCGAGGAAAACCTGAGGAAGTTGTACTTCTTTGTCTGGCAAGCGAAGGGCTAAAGAGAGATTGAGTAGCAGACTATGACTACGCAAAGAGGTCAGAGAATCCCAGAACTACAGAATCGATTAGGTTGGAAATGATCTCTGAGATTATTGAATCCAACCTATGACCTAACACCACCATATCAACTAGACCATGGCATTAAGTGCCTCATCCAGTCTTTCCTTAAACATCTCCAGGGAGTCCACCACCTCCCTGGGAAGCTCATTCCAATATCTAAACATACTTTTGTGAAGAATTTCTTCCTGATGTCCAACTTAAACCTCCCCTGGTGCAGCTTAAGACTCTGTCCTCTCATCCTGTCTTTGTTGCCTGGGAGAAGATGCCAAACCTCACCTGGCTACAACCTCCTTTCATGGAGATGTAGAGAGTTATAAGGTCTCCCCTGAGCCTCCTCTTCTCTGGGCTAAACAATCCCTGCACCTCATAGGACATGTGCTCCAAACCCTTCACCATCTCTGTTGCCCTTCTCTGGACACACTCCAGCCCCTCAATGTCCTTCTGAATCGAGGGGCTCAGAACTGGACACAGAACTCAAGGTGTGGCCTCATCAATGCCAAGTACAGGGGGACGGTCACTGCCCTGCTCCTGCTGGCCACATTATTGCTGGTACAGGCCAGGATGCCATTGGCCTTCTTGGCCACCTGGATGCATGCTGGATCATGTTCAGCTGCTCTCAACCAGTACCTCATGTCCTTTTCATTTGGGCAGCTTTCCAGCCGTTCTGTCCCCAGCCTATATCATGCGTGGGGTTGTTGTGGCCAAAATGTAGGACTTGACACTTTGCCTTGTTGGACATCATGCTGTTGGCCTCGGCCCACTGATCCAGCCTACCCAGGGCCTTCCTACCCTCCAGCAGATCAACACTCTGACCCAGATTAGTGCTGTCCACAAATTTGATATTACAGATATTACAGAGGTAACACAGACTTCTCATGACGGTAGCAGAGAACCTAACAAGGGGGAAAGAACATGTGTTGTGACTTTCAGATGGGATATTAGGATGAATTTCTTCACCAGCAGGGCAGTGCCACACTGAAAGCAGCTAGGTAGAGAGAGTGTGGGCTTTTCTGCTTTTCAATATTCAACTAAGCAAACCCACTGTTCTACTGTTGCTTAAAGTCAGTGATAGCTGGTGATAGATGTAATGAACTAGGAATGACAATAATTCTTGTTTTAAACAGAAGGATGGACTAACTGACATCCAGGTGTTGACCCCAACAAATGTTTCTATGATTGTGTGAGTATTTCTGCAATAGGAACTGACAAATGATGCAACTGAGACTCTGTGAGCTTCCACAGCCCAGGTCCACTTTATTAGTTTCTTAATTTGCTGAAAGAGAAAACAAGTGGTTGAACTGTCTTTATGGATGGGCAAGTTCATGTGGGCAAGTTCACTCAGGGGTGACAATGTTGTGACTTACAGCCCAGTCTAGTTCCAGCTTACTCCTTACAAAACAGACAGTTGCAAGTCTTCCATAACTTCTTTCTAAGTCTCCCCACAGTATAGTAGTGCAGTATAAATGCTGGTTGATACCTCTTAAATTGTCTGTGCTATACTTTAAAGGTTAAATTAAAAGATTCCTTTCCACTACTTTTTTTTTTTTTTTTGACTTGTAAAGTTTGAGAGTGACGGCTGTGATTGCCATGCCAGAACATAGGAATTTGAAATTCTTACTGAAGCACTGTATTTGGCAGAGCTCCAGTGTTTTAACTTGTTTGTCTTACAGTGACTGACAGGCTGCCCAGGGCCTGCAGTATGACACTTGGTGTCTCACTGATTTTGCCATCCAAATACTACTGAGGGACTTGTAGCAATGCTGATGATTCTGCCCATAAATATTTTTGTTGGTCTGTGACATAAAAGAACATAATTTAGGCCAAAAAACTTATATGATCAGACAGGACCTGTTCTCCATTGAAAAGTTTTCTAAGTCACAGAAGCACATGAACAAAGCATTCCTGGGAGGATGAATATATCTCAGTGAACAAGGAAGAAAAAACACTGGAACAATTGAAGCCCATATTCAGCCGGCTGCTTGTACTAATGAGGTCAAGAAATACAACTTTTGCTTTTGGGCTACTGTGTGAAATTGTCAAAGCCAATACATATGTTATTACCAAAGCTGAAAACTTCATAATTCTTACATTTTTTATAATTCACCTTATTCAAACCTACATGTAGGTACTTGCCAACAGTTCACAATTTTGCCTAACGCCTCCCTATTAACTTCACCTGTCACATCAAAACAGAAGAGCCCTCTGCATTGTGGTTTTGGCAGCATGAAACCAGACATAGAGAATTAAGACCTTGCCACATCTCATTGTTGACCATTTTCCCAGAAACACACAAAAATGCAGATGTTTCAAAACCAAATTCACCTAGACTCTGACACTCTGAGAATGGCTTCTAGTCCACAATATTGAACTTATGTGAACTCTTTAGAGTGCAGCATGGTTGACTTCCTGGTGCAAATAAATGTTCACCCAAGGTTAAAATATAGCCATCTTTGACAGAAATATTTTCAATAGAGCATCAGTGAAAATGAAGCCTGCCTTGTCTTGTGAAACTTAGTAACTTGTAGTTACTTTTCCTTATTTTCCTAAGTTCCTGACAATTGACTCTAAAACGTAGAACTGGAACCTGCGTTAAAATAAGTTTCTCACTGGTTCAAGTTGTTGGAGGACAGTGTTTGTCTCTGCTGGCCATCAGCTAAATTGTGATCATCAGGTTTGCACAACTGCCAGTTTTAAGGTAGTCAAAAAAACTTCTCCCAGATATCCCCCAAATCAGACACCAATATCTTGATGTTTGTTCCCCTTCCACCGTCCCCTACTGTGTATCGGAGAAAAAAAAAGCCTTATATTAGAGAAGGGCTAGGAGTCACTGACAGCAGGCCTGGCTAGCTGGAAATGATATGACAAATAAAAACACCAAAGCCTGTTCTTAATATATCAGCAGGTGAAACATTAGTTGTTAAATTAAGGACAGGTGACAGATTCTTGAATTTAAACATACTCTAGTGCAACCTGACATCAAGGGTAATGGGAACTGGGTAGCGGCTCTCTGTCTCAGCCACTTGTCCAACTGGTGTTCCGGAGGTGATTTAATTCCCCAGTGTAACTCCACATTGACTGAGTTTTCTAAATCTCTTTTTTTCTCCCTCCCAGCACCAAATGTGCTATGAAATATTTTGCTAATAAGCTATCAGACCTATGATCTAAAGGGTGATCAGCATTTCTTGACATAGCACCCAAGAGAAGGTGTGTATTAAAAGCCCATCCTCCTTTTCCAGATTACAACTAATTTCCAGATTTGACATCACCATTTTTACCTGTGATGACTTCTAGCTGCTTCTGTGTTAAAACATAATTTGCCTCCAAGGATAGTAGCACCTCCAACATCCTTGTCCAAATACTCTAATGTAACTATATGAAATAATGGTATTTAGCATTCACTTTTTACAGGGAAAGAATAATGGACAAGCAATATTAGGCATGAATGGCTGGGGTTTTTTTTCTCTTCAGCATAAGACGTGGTATGTAGGAGTGTGTTATGGCTCTTTTTCTCAAAGGCATAAATTCAGCACTTCATTTTATTATGTGTTAATTTTATATCTTTCTAAATGCTTTGTATAAAAAAATGCTAAATTACAGAAAACTTAAATCACAAATTCCAGCTTGGACCATACAAAAGAGAAAGGCAATTGATTAGTTCATGACTGCAGAAGTTAATTTGATTTAAGAGCTATGAAATTTACTTCAGATTCTCTTACCAATATTTATTTCTCTTTTATTAAGTGCCATTAGGGCTACAACACTACAAAAAGCATCATGAGAGTGGAAATAGATGGAAAAAAAGAAAATATTACTCATTGCAATGTAACATATACAAAGCAGTCTAACGATCTGTGAGCTTGATGTCTAGCCAATTTTAACTTTATTCCTGAGAATGGGATTATTGTCTAAGATACCGGTTTGGTTCAAAACCAAAACTTGGTCATGAAATCCCACTCAGTTCAAGAATGCTTGGATCTACACTTAGCCTTGGACTATAATATCAGTGAAGGGTTTGTAAATTTAAGAGAACTAAGAGGAAAAGAAAAATCTAGGATACCCTAGGTAAAAATTGCATAGCACTGAAAGAAAGGGGAGAGTGGAAAGCATGCTTGCTTAAGTAATGTTTAGACCACTAACCTCATTTGCAATAGGACTAATGTAACTTGAAGTGAAGGTACAGTTGGAAAATTCAAAAAAGTAAGTGCTAGATTCATACGTTCTCTTTACCCCTACTGCAGCCAAACAGCTATCCAAAGAGGATATCAAGTGGCTGCTGGAAATCTGGAAGGTGTTTTCTAGGGCTGTTTATATTGGACTGCACAGTGATGAAAACTATTTTTTTGTTAGGATTGTGTCAAAGTCATTAAGGGAAGCTATCCTGCTAAAGTTAAAATTAGAAACCTTGCATAGTTTGGGGGAAAAAAAAAAAAGAAGGAAAAGGTTAAGACAGAGTCCTCTGCCCTGACAATTCTGCTGCTACGTGAATTAACACATCAAGTAACCTCTCACAAAATGAAAATAGTAAGAGGAAAAACATTTTCCACTCTTGAATAGTGTACAATTCACCTCTTTGCTCATGTTATTTTGAAGTAAATCGTAATTTGCTGAAAATACAGACCTTTTAACACATTATGTATAGATTTAAGAGGGCACAGAATGATTGTAGTTCTCCTGGACAGGAGGAGAAACTCCCCTCAGCTGTATTGCTTGCTCTTTGCTAGCTCTGATTTATTTAAGAAGTGAACGGGTATTGCCCCCTGGCTTCATTTCTTGTTTCTTTGTTTTCTTGCCTTATGGGAGTAATGAGACATGTATGACTCAGAGAAGGAAGAGGACATCCTCTGCTAGCTGTTGCAGAGCACCTTAGGGATCAGTGGGGCTGTGAGCACTAATGGAGTCTCTTTTCCTACAGGTGAGCTCCTAGTGCTCTCAGCTCTGAGCATTTCTTCCGGATGGAGTTCCCAATATCTAGTGAGGAAATAATAAAAAAAAGAAATTGTAGTAGTTATCCAAGTAGAAACTTTTGAGTCACTCTTTTTCATGAAGCTTACAGTTATTATTGTAGATGTTTTCATCTGTGGTAAATTTGATTGGAATATTTCAAAGACTTGGAGGGTGAGTAGGACCACAATCGTCTGAAGACAGTGTAATCACCTGTGGCTTAGTCTCTAAGGGAATCAAACAGGATGCACTTTCAGGAGGTGAGGAAATAAATTATCACTGAGTTGAGCAGCCATTAGCCTGAGCTAATAGAATGACAGAAAGCACAGGATGATACTTTGCGACTTGTCATGTTGGCAATCTTCTGGTTTCATCTACCTGCCTTTGTCTGATTTCCACAACTACAGAAAGACTCCTGAAGATGAGCCAAAAATTAAAAAAAAAAAAGATCTCTCTCTCTCCCAAGAACTTTGAAACATAAAATATTTTCATAAAATAAGCCAAAATCTAAAATTATCTTGTATCGGTAGAAAACAGATGGAGCTGAAAACTATTTGACCTTATAAAAGCATACATACCATCTCCCCAGTGCTTTAAACAACTGATCATGGCTGATATTCTGTAATACTGTTCTAAACCAGAAAAAAAAAAAAAAAACTTATTCAGTTTTGATGTAATTGATATTTTATGCTTTTTTTTCTATACTGAATAGGTTGGATGGAAATATATCTCGTCTTGCTGTTAAAAGTACTGTTTTTTCCTTAGTGGAAAAGGAAATCCAGAAGAACAGAGCTTGGTGTGCGTATGTATCTAATCTGACAGGAGCAAATGATGGCCCTTAGTTCAACAGCATGGTTCAAAATAAAGTGAACTGATATAGATTAAAATATTTTCTGGCTAGATATTTATTCCAAGAAAATTTCAAACAACTCTGAAGTCCAGTTATCCTCATTTAGCCAAAATAATAAATAACATTTTTCAGAGATTATCATGTATGTATGTTGTGACAGAGACAAGAAGTGTTTGAAAATAACTTTATTTGCAAGGCAATACACAAACTGTATCTAAAGTTCTATGGTTTTTCATTCTCAGATCTCTCTGCCAAATGAATTGCTATCTAAAAGATGGAACCTCCATGCACCATTATTTCTGTTGACCTGGTGTAGTCACCTCATACTGTTGATCAGCAGTAAGCTCTGGGAAGCAGTACTTTTTCTTGCCCATCACATACATAAAGCAGAAGATTTCTAATATACAAGTATAATAGTATAAAAGGTAGTCCATCTGAGGCCTTGTTAGAAGCTCAGGAAAACTTCACTGTGACATGCCAACAACACATCCCCACCCTACAAAGAATTATCGATTCCCTTCAAAAACTGTCATTATAAGCTATGATGTAGATCCATGATATTTTCTGGCAGAGTGGTGCAGCTAAGGCCACAGAAAGCCTGGTAATGACTTTAAGGATATGGCTGTGCTCATGAGTAAGTGAACAGATGCTCAAGACAGCTCCAGACCAAGTAAGCGTGAGGAGGAGATGAAGATGTAAATGGGTAATGGAAAAAAAAGGAGGATCTGTGTCGCGGTGGAGGCTGCTTGGAGTAGTTCCTCCGGTGACCCGGCTTCCCTGTCACCGCCGACACCGGGACGGGTACGGCTTGGTCTGCGGGCAGACTTCGCCGATCCCGTGAGTTGTCTCCTTCCAAGAACACACTCCAAGGTAAAGCAATCCAGTTGGTTGACGATGCAGGCGAAAGAGAAAGGAGGACTCTGTGCAGGGGTTCCAACCGAGTTTATTAGAGGCCCTGGCTGGACCTCCTCACCTCGGGGAGACTGCCTGAGCAGAGCAACGAACAACACACGAACAGGGATTTATATTGGGGGGCGGAGAAAGGGGTAGGAGGTGAGGAAGGGCCAATGGGAACAGCTCAGGGAGTGGTTTCCGGGGTAAAGGACACTCCTGGGAACCAATTGCCAGGAGGGGGGAGGGACTTCCTGGAGGCCTAGCCTATCACTCGACGCCCAGCCTGGAACTTTCTAGAGGCCAGGCTGGGCCCCGAGATGACAGACAGGTCCCCTGGGGAGGGGAGAGGGTAGAGAGACACACCTTAGGGGAGGTACAGAAGTGGGACATACCATTCTGGGAAAGTAAAAAGGGGTGCATGGAACAAACCAAATGGGGTACAGTATATAAATTGAATACAAAACATAAACACAAAGCACCGCTACAGATCTGAATATATTTTTCCTCAAAATTTTCACTGAAAATATTCATAATAAATTACTGTACTGGAACTATACTAATGCTAAAGATACAATTCAAAGCACAACAAAGACAACAGGAACCTTGCCATCACCTTAAGAGGTGAAACTTACTTAGGTAATATACAAACTGGTCTGAATTTTCCCTGATGCTTAAATTTCGTCACTCTTTTTCTGTCTAAAATGTTTGAAGTTTTTGAACTTTTCCAATTCCCTTTTGGCAAACACCTCATCATGTTCTGTGTGGTTAGCTCCAACCAAAGTTTACTACTTAAACGTCCATGAAAAGACTGTTCTCATGGTATTTCCACCCAAGCCAAAAATCACATATTACAGAAAATCTTGCAAGAAACCCAAATCTTTCAAGATTTCTAACCTAATTAGACTTGGATAAAGTCAACAGACCAACTTTTAATGATCTTGACTCCCACAGTTTGTTAACATCCTACAGCTACCCCAACCCTACAGCTGGGATTTACTTTCTCACTGTTTTTGCTAAGCAGAGAATTTTCTGGGGTTTTTTAATACCCAGCTGCAACCATGGCTGCAGAGATTTTTTGTGTTCTCTGCCATGTCATTATCCAAAATTCATGCCTATGAGCTGAGGTTACGTGCTTAGGTGCATGGGCTATCATGGTTATGCCACATTAAAGATTAATTTATCCTTAGATTACTTTTTTTAAAAAATCGAGCATATGCTCAGCTTGCAGTAAGTTAGTACCATGGAGAAAATGCTCCAGATTGCAAGCAATAATTCAATTTTTATTTTTCTAAAACTAATATTCTGTGTCTCCATAGAAGAATCAATTTTTAGCCAGTTGGGCTGGTCTTTTGGATGGTTGCTAGAGGTAGATAAATTTGTAGAACACAAACCAACAGGCCAAACACAGAACAATTATTGTTCTCCAGACTCCCATCCTACTAGAAAGGCCCATCCACGTCTCCTTAGGGCTACTCTGAAAATTTATTGGAATATTTTTTCTTGAAGCCGAAGTCTTTGGAAAACACTGTTAAAGGTCAGCCTGAGACTGCTCTTCTCCCTGAGCTGTTTCACAGTTTGGAGAAAAAGTTTCCTTGGCCACATGATTAGTAGATACAGCTGAAATAATCATCTGCAGGAGAACCACTCAAGTTGACACAAACTTTCTAAACATACATTGACTGTCATATTTTTATTGCTCACTTGCTGTAAAGTGCAGTCATAACACCCAAATATGAAATCTTTCACTAGCAGTAAAAACATGCCTTTGACCTTTTGGAAAATGTGAGACAACACACCTGCCTTTTGAAACTTTGAAAGCATCAGAAACCTTTGAATTATTAATGTCTCTTCCTTATCCTTGCCTGAAAACTTAATAGGAACAATTTATTCTGTTAAGAAGCCATACCTGAGAATTTTAATGCTGAGTTTCAAGAGACGGGAAAAAATGAACGATGCATCTGAATTGCACACACCAACACCTCAGCTATTTGCTTGATCCAGTGACAGTAGGAAGTGTCAAGTATGGGTTGAATAGAGACAGCTTAATCCAGTGTGATTTTGTTGTGACACAGTGACATATACAACTTTTGGACATTATTGTTGCATGTGCATAAATTTACTGGGAAAATCCCATAGTCAGGACAAGGTAACTAAAAATGAAAGATTTATGAAAAAAACCTTCAGATGAGGAATCTGTTTATGAAAGAACACAACACAGTGCTTTGAAAAGGTAGGTAATTTTCTGTTTAGCAAGAAAAGGTCTTAGTGCTGTGAGGCTCACTTGTACGTCTTACTGTTACTTTACATTGCTGAGGGGCCGTTCTGTACAAACCCAGAGCTGAACATGATCCCAGAATGGCAGGAAGCAGTGAAAGTGGGGCTGCTCTACAAGAGAGGAGGAGCTGGGGTTCTGCTCAGTGCCTATCACAGGGTCTGAATACATCAGGCTGTCAGGGCCCCCTGGCAGCCACAAGCAAAGCAACAGATGACCCAACTTAGGGTCCACCCGGGAGGTGCATTTGGGAGCAAAAAGGGACAAAGACAGAGTTGGGGGGGACATGAGGCTGCAGCATAGGTCTTCTATCTGTGAAGCAGGGCTGGAGGCCAGGACTCCTCTGGCATAGCTCAAACAAGGTCTGTGTGCCTCAGGAAGGGCTAAGATGAGGTCCTAACCCATGGGTAGTGTGGCTGAAACCACAGGAGAGGCTGGGCAGGGACATTCAGGACTGGCAGTGCCTTTGGGGCCATAGCGCTGACCTGATTCTACCTAAGGATACCTTTTATAATTCTGAGGGTTTGAGACCTATTAACCAAAGAGTAAAATATTTTCATCCCTTTCATTAAGGGCTTTGAAACCTGTTTCTATACATTAGTCTTCATGAATGAATGTATACTAGAAGGCTGGCTTTCCTGATGTAAGCTTAAAGCTGTTCAGTTCTGGGCTGTATGTCTCCAAACATTTCCCAACATTTCCCACTGCAAATTTGAGGCTAACGATCAGTTCAGGGTCACTGGCTATTCCTTGCCCAACCCAATTGCCCAAAGAAACTGATGGAAAAATACTAGGATTTATTCAACACGAAATGCTACTGAAATATAGGTTACTTTCTCCCCCTTGCAAGAGCTTCAGTAGGTACTCAAAACATTCAATTTATGACCTGCTTGAGCTCCCCAGTTTCCATGTACTGGAATGAGGTCGAATTCTCTCTCAAACCCAATTTACTAGAGGAATAATGCTTGCCTACGCTTCTCCTATGACTTTCTTTCCACACAAACATGACTGAAAAATGGTCTTTCCCTTGTTTGGCTTTGTTCATAGCTGTGAAACTTGTATTATTCTCTTGGAGGAATGTTACGGCTAGACCACACATTCCCAACATGTTAATAAAGGTATCAGATGTTGTGGGATGACCTCACTTCCACCTAGAACAGCAGATGAAAATCAGATGTCTCCCATTCCACTGAACAAGATCAGGTAACAGGGCAAACACGATGCAGAACTGTCCAGTGAAACTCACCTTTTTACTCTTCTTTATAACCATTAAGTGTGGGCTGGAAAACAGAATTCTTATGCTGCTCCCTGAACTCAAGTCCAACACCAGAGCCTGAATGTGAGGGCCAACACAATATTTCATTACTTTTTAACTTTTTTTTTTTTTTTTTAATTTGAACTTGATTTCAGCATCACCTTTCCATTCCACGTAAATAAGTCCATCAGCCTTTACCTCTGTGCAGGTGCTGTGCACAGCACTCCAGTGTGTAGCATCTCATCTCCCAGGCATGTACAAAGGCAGGCATCGCAGCCTCCCCAGAGGCTCAGTAAGGAGTCATCCTGTTAAGCAGAAGTTACTCTACCTTTGAACTCAAGTTGTTTGGCAATTTTTTCCTGACAGTTGCATCCTCAGAGACCTTGGAAGTCCCCCAGCTCATGCATTTTCTCAGACTAAACAGTTTATCCATTCTTTTATCTCCATTATTGAATGTATGGTGAGTAGCTATTTTCACAGTCTGTATTAAGATAAACTAAGTCCTACCTACTCTAATCACAGAATATTTTGAGCTGGAAGGGACCCATAAGGATCATCAAGTCCAACTCTTAAGTGAATAGGAATTGAACCCACAACCTTGGCATTATTAGCACCATGTTCTAAACAACTGAGCTTACCTCAGGGTCTTCAGTAAAGACTGTTCATCTGCCTTAGTGTCAGTCTTGTTCATCAAGAAAAATATGATACATTCCTTGTGCTGTGAATGATGGATAAATGGTGCAAAGGAACTAAAATTGCTGTTTGGTGAGGTAGGGATTGCTTGTAGAACTTATGCCATAGGAACTGTTGTTGGCCTCCTGCTCTTCTGTGCCCTCTTGTTCTCTGGAGCAACACATGGGAGAGACAGGCTACAGGAAAACCCTGCAGGCTGCCCCGCAGTAGCTGAATTAGCAGGAAAAGGGTGGGGTATCTCTCCTGACCTGGAAGCAACAAAGCAGGTGGGGAACTTGTTCACAAAAGGAGAATAAATCCATTTCTCCATCTCACTTTGTTCATTTTGGTGCACCGAAAATTGGTTTTCTTATGGCTACAACTTCATGCAGAGTCTTAATACTTCGAACAACAGGATCATCTGTAACAATGCTGCTATTTATTATGCGGCAAGTGATGCTGTGCTCTGGGGATTTGCTCTGCTTTTTTACTTTATTTTATTCCCTAGGAAAATATTCATCTCCTCTCTATGTGGATGAGCACTGATGAAAACAGGTGTTTAGTATTCCACTTAGCTTCCATTTCAGTGGCTAGGAACTCATTTCATGTGCATGCTAGTGCAGTCAGACCAAAAGATAAGTACATACAAGCAAAGTAAGAAAATGTAAACCAGAGGCATCTATGGCTATTTAAGCATCTCTTCTGCTTGCGTGCTGGCTGTTCAGGTATACTGTCAAATTCACAGTAAGTTTAATCATTTCCCTCATTATTTCAGAGGAATTCCTTATTTATGATATTAATAGTTCGTGGGGTAGAAGGAAGAAAATACACTTTGGTTTTTTATCACAGTGGTTCAGTGCATCTTCCATTTCAGCTACCTAATCTTGCTCTGAGCAGTGGATTTTTCATTGTGGTGCTTGGGGAGCAACATTTTTGATAGATCTGGAAGTTGCAAGAATTCTTCCAAAAGAGTGATTTCAGATTGAAGAAAACATTTTGCTCAACTTGAAAAGGAAATGTTTTAATTTTAAGAATTCCCTGGTCACCTTTTTTAGATTTTCATCTCTTGGGGCTGTTTCCCCTCAATTATATGTGTGCTATAGCTGTAGAAAAGTAGATTACTGATGAATAATAGTACAGAGGCCACTGTACAGAGAAAATTTCCTTCTACAACAGGCTAACTCACCAAGCTAATCAAGGGAAGCCAGGAGATGTAATCTTTTTGCACTTCAGTAAAGCTTTTGATACCGTCTCTCACAGTATCCTTCTGGACCAAGTATCCAGCATACAGTGGGATAAACACCACATCATGTGATGGGTGAGCAACTGGCTCATGGATTGGGCACAAAGGCTAATAGTGAATGCGGTGACATCAGCTGGCATCTGTTCTCCAATGGTTTTTCACAGGGCTCTGTTCTTGGCCCAATTCTCTTCAGCATTTTAAACAACTTAGAAACAGAACTTGAAGGAACACTAAGTTTGCCAATGACACTAAATTGGGAGGAGCTGTTGACTCCCTCAGGGGCAGAAAGGCCCTGCAGAGAGACCGTGACAAATTAGAGAGATGGGCAATCACCAACCATACGAAACTGAAGAGGGGAAAAGTGATTGATTCTGCAGCTGGGATGGGGCAAGCCTCATTTTGTGTATAGACTGGGGAATGAGAGGCTGGAGAGCAGCGCTGTGGAAAGGCACCTGAGGGTCCTGGTCAGTGCCAAGATGAACACGAGTCAGCAGTGCCCTGGCAGCCAGGATGGCCAAGTGTGTCCTGGGGGGCATCAGACACAGCATTGCCAGCCGAGCAAGGGAGGGGATTGTCCCACTCTGCTCTGCACTGGGGCAGCCTCATCTTGAGTCCCGTGTGCAGTTTTGGGTGCCACAGTATAAAACAAACCCATTAAGATATTAGAGAGCATCCAAAGGAGGGCCACAAAGATGGTGAAGGGTCTGGAGCGGAAGCTGTATGAGGAGCGGCTGAGGTCACTGGGTCTGTTCAACCCAGGGAAGAGGAGACAGAGGGGAGACCTCACTGCAGTCAACAACTTGCTCATGAGGGGAAGCAGAGCGGCAGACACTGATCTCTTCTCTATTGTGACCAGTGACAGGACTCAGGGAAAAAGCATGAAGCTGAGTCAGGGGAGGTTTAGTTCAGATATCAGGAAAAGACTTTTCATCCAGAGGGTGTTTGGGCACTGGAACAGGCTCACTGGGGAAGTGTTCAGAGCATCAAGCCTGTCTGAGTCATTCTATGATTCTGTGATTCTGTGCAGTACTATAAACTAAGAAGCAATGAAACAAAATTAAATTAGATGTTCTTTGCTTACACCCCAGAGGAAAAAAGGACATTCCTTGTGCTTCACAGGAGTAAGAGAAACCAGACTTGATTTCCAGAGGTTCTCGCTGAGCACTCAGTTGCCAGGTCTCAGCCAGCTGGCCCCTTGGGAAGGTACATGAGACCTGGACATGAACACAGCCTTACTGGGAAAAGAACAACAATGAAAACCAGCAAATCCCAATATCCATTCAATAAAACTGCTGCCTCTCGGCACCCCAGTAAAGCCAAGCTCTTCTCTTAAGTTTTTGCGTGACTATCCCTCTTGCTAAGCTGTATATTATATGCTGTTCTTCAGTCATGCTCAATAGTAATTCTTCAACAGTTTTCCTCCTGGAGGATGAGGTTCTTGGTGGTGCTACTTCTGATCACTGGGATTTAAGAATGGAGGAGGAAAATCCTCTGCAAAAGTGCCCTGTGAGCTGTGACAGAACTGTTAGTGCTCAGCTATGCCAAGTGGTGGAGGGGAGGGAGAATTGTAGTTTGACTCTTCTTATGTACTTCTATAAACTGATCTAGACTCACTCCCCCTGCAGGTTTTAACCCTGTTTGGGCACAGGAAATATGTTATTCATCCCCAGTTTCAACCATGAATAGCAGACTGCCCAATTTTAAGACTTTGCAGTTGTAGAACAAACATTTCTGCAAACCAGGTCTGGCCCACCCAGCCAAACACACGTGTACATTAGCAGGGACTTGAGCCCATCTCAAATGCTTATTTAGTCACTGCTTGTCCTAAGAGTTGCCACTGAGGTTTCAGCCACAGGCATCACATCTAACTCTTACTTCTTTAAGTAAACAGTGAATACATCTGCAGTAGACAATTTGATGTAATATTAATTAGTTTCTAGTAATTCACACACACTGACTTTCATGGACTTGTCAAATTGAAAAAATGACAAGTTGAATACTAATTATTACATCCCCATTAAGAAGGCACAATAAAATAGGTAGTGTTACATGGTACAGTATACTGGAGTAGAATTAAATTAAATTAAAAAATGAAGTATTTCTGTATTTTGATCTTTATATAATTAATAACTTATTTTGGCCTTAACATTTGGGGAATATAATTATGGTTCTATTATGAATATTTACCAAGGAGTGATTGCCTATACATATATTCTAAGAAAACACTATATAATGTGTCCTTTCTTTTTCACATATGTGAAGATACAAAGTTTGCGGGGGAGAGATCTATCACTGCTGCAGTACAGGAGCATTTGTGATGGGACCTCCAAGAGCTGGGAACAGAATGGGCACCATGCTGGAAAGAACAAACTGGTGTCGTCAGAGTTAATTTCCATTCTTTTGCCATTCATAAAATGGGCACGGTACATTTCTAGTTTAGACAAAAAGGCTGAGATTTATAAATCCAAATTTCCTTAACCATATTTTTGTAACCTCACACAGATAACATGATGTTAAGTCCACTGGCTACGTCAACTTCAAAACTTAAAAAGACATCTTATGTGGTATTTATTATTAAAGAAAGGTAATTAGGAGCTGGTTGCAGCGGTTTACTGAGATGTGGCAACCATGGCTTCTTCAGAAAAATAAAGGAAGCCACCCTCAGGCAGGGTAATGATGCAGTATCCTGTTGTCTCTAAACTAATACACAAAGAAATATAGATCCAAATCAAAGAGGAAAGGATGGGGAACCTGGCACCACTATAAACTTCTGGACAAAGGTTTGCCTTGTTGTTAAAATGATATACTTTGTAAATATACCAGATATGTATGAAGAACAAGACATGTTATGAGGGGCAAGGACAGGTCTTCTGTAAACCAAGCTTGTTATCACTTCAATGTATCATCAGTTAGAACTCCCAACTAGGGATAAATATCAAAAGAAAAGAAAATAATGTAAACACTAATTCCTCTTATGTCTTTAAACTTAAGTCACATGTTAAAGCTTTCATCAAAGGGAAGCTGTTTATGTCATTTCTTCAGTGCCTTCTAGTACTGAAAACTTGCTATCAGCTGTTCTTCTATGTTCACTCAATTTTAATGAAATAATCCAGAAGAAAAACCAAAATACCTATCTGCAATCCAAAGTATCAAGACATTCACTAAAAAGGAATAAAATATATGTATAAAAGATTCTCTAATTCCTTTCAAGGCTTATAAACTTTGAATTTAACTGATTAAGGTAGTCCATGCAAGCTCTGCACAACAAAAGTTTTTTATCGATTTCTCATTTAAAGACAAGTACTAGACACTTCTCAGAGAGTCCAAGTCTGGGTGGAATCATCATGCAGCCAAGTGGAAGTCCGTGGTTAAATACAACTGTATTTGGAGCTGAGAAGCAGAAAAATAAACTAGGGGTTTGGGTTAGGATATCCAAGCTGCTCTCAAGCTCATATGTACCCTGCCTTTAATATCTGAATTGAAAAACGACTGACAGTCTCTTCATCTTTAGAAAGTCAGACTCTAAAGCCCCTGTCAAGGGATTGCTATAAAAATTTTGTTAGCCTAAAAACTCCCAAGCTTCTGCATTAAAATGTGGGTCCATGATTTCAGACTATACGGTCTTGTCCTACCCACATGTGGCAGCTGGTATCAAACACTTTGCAATGTTTTTGCACTTAGGGATGATTGGTAACAGTCCCTACTCCCAGTTAGGATCATGTACTTTGGTAATATGTTTTCTTTTAACAGAAGCTGCTACTTACTGACACACAAGTACATCCTTGGGAAGAGAAGCGCTCCCTGCTCTTTGGCATGGGACAACTCCTCATCTTTCAACACACACAGTTGGCAATGCTCGCTCCTGTCAGCACAGGCAGCTCTTGCCATCCAGTGTGGAAACACTTCAAGGCCTGAGAATGATCGGTTTTTTATTTTTTTCCCCACTAAGTTTTAGTGCAAAGTGCAAACTTTACAGTTTGTTATAACCCTCGGAAAAGTGGACTGAACTGTTTGCAAAATCAATTAAGTGCTGTGTTTGCACAGAGAAAAGAAGGAGCAGTGTTTGAAAAGGGCTTCTCTCTCTTGGCAATGGCAGCACGTGTCAGACACTGGCCAGAAAGAGAGATTTTAATTCCCTGCCTTAGCAAAGAGAAATGGATGTAAGCCTAGGAGACAAAAGATAGATGGGAAGGCAGGGCAACGTGGCTGGCAGAGGAGAGCAGTGGGATGGAAGAACCTGGAGGAGGAAGGCTGGCTGTCTTGGGATGTTGGGCTCTTTTCCAGTTGTTTTATATTTTCCTGATGATTAAGTCCCCAAAGAGCAGACAGGTAAATTTGGGCTCCTTTCCATGGTCTTCTGCTTTGAAAGAAAATTCTCACTGGTCTTCCTGGTCTGCCATAGTGGGTGGTTGTGGGGTGCAGACCAGGGTGCAGGCTGGTTGGAGCCACACAGCGTATTTGGCTCTGGCTTCTCCTCCTGCCAAGTTTCTGCAGTCCCACTATACCATGGGAACCGCCTTCATGTAGCCTTTGATTCTGCAGTACAAACAAAGCACTCTTTATTCATGCCGAGAAGGAAAGTGAGCTCATATGAGCCACTGGCTGAGAATGATCATATGGTCTAATGCCTGTTCAGCTCCCATCTCACACATCTGCTCCTCCGCACCCTGGATATAGGGGCCGCAGGGGCCAGGCTTCCAAGTGAGAGACACGCCACAGCTGCGGTAACATGTACACCAGGATTCACATTTGAAGGCAGAGGGAATGGGCACTAGGTCTTGATTGGGCAAAACGAGAAATATGAGAGGTGATTTTCAAATTGATGTGGTTCTCCAGTGCATTTGTCCCAAGTCCTACATTCCAGGTCAAATGTAACAGATGATGCCGAATTTGGATTCTGAATGCTTAACACTTGCAAATTTTGCAGCTACTCAGACTCAGTTTTAATTCGAATTCCTCTCCATTTTATGTAATTTCCTGAAAATGACACCTTTGGTAATGTTGGAGAGGCAGTATTATTTTAGCTGTTCTTTCCAGCCTATCAGAAAGGTTATGTTGAATTAAAATGTAGTGGCCTAAATTAAGATTGAGCTTCAGCCACCAACGATCTGAAAGCATTTCTCACCCATATGCTGAAGAAGCAGTTAATTCTATCATTTGCATCCAAGGGCACAGCTAAAATATCATCCATATATGGCAGTTCCCAAGATGCCACTTTTTATTGTTTCTGGTAGTGTTGCTGTGTAAATGCAGACACATACTTACCAAAAAGGGAAAGAATTGTGGAGACAATGTTGTCAGAACAAAGGAGGTTAAACAGACAAAACTTAAACAAATTCAGTCTTATTTCTAAAAATAAATTATGGTAGTATTGCCACTTTCAAATAAGAAAGAGAAAGCTCTCTAGTATAGTAAAAAGTATTTAGACTTTGTGGTGTTATAGTCACGTTCAAAAACAAAGAATTGGAATAAAATAGTACCTATCATTTCAATTTTTTCATCAAGATATCCAGATGTGCCCTAAAAATAGTAATGAAACAACCGTCACCATTCCTGAGAGACACAGGAGTACCATTACAGGAAGAATTCAATTTAAATGATTTTAACTGGATGCTTAGCCACAGAAAGCTTAAGCTTCACAGCTGACACAAATGCCCAAATGTCACATCTTACACACCAGTAATACACCCTCTGCATTTCTTAATGTGCTGTAACCAAGCTTTCAGAACAGTTTCCTTCTTTTTTCTGTGACTGGAAACTTCACTATACAGTACAGAACATTAGCTTGGACAATTTTATTCAAGGTTATAAACCAAAGATTTCTCATTATTGAACTTGTGATTTAGGGTGCTAGAATAATGACCTAAGTTTGATGTACGTTTTCCTACAGATCAGAGGAGCTGAAAACCCAACTGTAGAGGGATGGGCATGGCTGTGCTTCCAATTAATGGAAAAGGGGAGTATACTGAGCGTATTGTATGCCTCAGACTGTAGTCTTTCTTTTGAATCCAAATCCTGTTGCTGAGGTTCTGGCTGCACTTGTTCCCCTCGATTTTGGTACCTGTCATCCTTATTCATGCTCTCCTTGTCCAAAATGAATTGACCACCCACTGCAGTCATAAAAAGCAGCATGACAAGGGGAGACCTCAACAACTGTATCCTATTTCTGTTTCCTTGTTCTGTTGTGTCTCTGAGCAGAGTACCCTGGCAGAATCCACTGCTTCCTCATACATTTTGTGGAGCAATGGGCGCTGTTGGGGATCCCAGCTAAGCACCTCCTCTGGCTATTTTGCATTTTTGATTCTTTAATCCTTCACCCCATCCTTTTAATACTTATCTTCTGTAGGTTCACTTGTGCTTTTTCCTGAGCTTGCTGCCTCTTCTTTTCCCTTTTGGTGTTTCTTTTTTTGTATGCTGGGGAGACTTGTTCCTGTGCTTACGGGAAAACCAGTAACCCACAGCAGACACAGGGGAAATGCAAGAGTGGGACCATTATGTAACCACATGTCTTCTAAATGTTCTCTCGGCCTCCAGCATTTTGTGGCTCAGAGACTCACTGAGAAGGAAGACGTGTCCTTTTACTTAATGGAATTTGATGGTTTTGTTTTCCATTTGCTTGTCCTAGGAGGTGCTTTATAAGAATTAGTTGAAGTGTGGCCACACACAAAGTAAGGTATGCTTTTGCATACCTGTGGTGTAAACCCCGAGTGTGTATCATCCAGTTCTCTATGGCAGTAACTCCCTAGATGCTTTCAGATTCTTCAGGAAGATTTTAAACCTGTTTTAGAAAATCACCACTATTGAAGAATTATTTTTCTTCTGATTTCTGACATTTTCACTGTAATTTGCAAGAGGAATATGCAGAGGTTTGTTTTAGTCAGGAGCTTGAGAAGTGGGTAACAGTAATGGTGAGGTGATACATTTAGATTTCCTGGAATTTTTTTACATTTGGCAGTTTGTCCCTAACCATATTAATTCCCTGAACAACCATGGCAGATATTCATTGCTCCAACATATCAGAGGAGTACAGAAAAGGCCTTGCCAATATTAAAGCTTCCATTGCCCACTGTAATCCCTAGTGAAAGGTGAGAGTTAATTATGCAATAGTTACACATCACAGTTTATGTAGTTAAGCCCCATTGATCAACTACCCCAACAGCACTGAAGTCACTTGACATTCATTTTTTGCAGCAGTATTCTGATGAATGCAAATTTCAAAATGTATGGCTCTCTTTTTGAATTGTAATCACACTTTATGGGTTTGCACTGAGTCTGAGATAACATGAAGTATCATTTTATGTTGCAGTATTTCCAGTTGTCAATGACAACAATTAATACCCTAATCGAAATATTTAAGTAATAAGGAGAATCTCCAAATCACTGTGCTTTAAGGAAAGTGTAGACACACAATAATTCTGTTTTCAAAACAGAGTGCCCAGAAAAGACCTTACAGTGTTTGGTCAGCATTTTTGCAAATGTTCACAAAACCCAATTCACAGGATACTGAAGTGTCTGAAATACCACTTGATCAGGAGTGGTGGGATCTTGTGACTTCTGAAAATATGTCCTCAGTACTTTGTTTTCTAATATTAAGCTTGTAACATGAGATGAAACATATCTTATTTATCACTCAGTTACTAGTTTCTGTTGCCTTGCATCCCCTCTTGGGGCATCACAGGATACCCATGTGGCTCAAGCATAAATGATGTTTTTTTCTTACAGGGATACAGTGAGATAACATAGGAATTATCATCTCCAGCTGATATACTCTTTTAGAAAATACTGGTTCTGGAGGAATATACATATTTACATTACATATGTGTCTGTAATCACTGCTATAGATAAAGACAGGTCCCCTTGAACCTGAGATTGGGCTCTAAGAGTCTTTTATCCCCGTTCTATTAGCTTTTTCTTAATTCTCCCCTTCTGCTTGTACTACTTCTCTGAGTTAATGAAGCACAGTGCAGAAGACTTTGCATGCTAGTGTATGATTTTCCTGATACAATCTGTAGAGGATTTCAGCAAAAAATCTATAAATATCTTCGTGTTTGGGCTGGCATGCAGATTCTTCCTAACATGTTAAAATCATCTGGATAAACTTGCTTGATGCTTTCACAAAAAGAAATTCCAGGGGAGGTTCAGAAAACTTGATCAGTGAGTTGGCTGTTGCTGCAGAGCTACTTTATAAAACCAACACGTGGATAAATGACACACTTCAGAGCATCAATGTTTTTGTAAAGGATGTCACATCTCAGAAATCTCTTGTAGCTTTTGAAGGTGCAATCTGATTTCGCCTTCCTGGATTTCCAGAAAGCTCTTCAGGAAAGGAGGCGGCCTTGGCATACAAAGGAAGATAATTCCACAGATAATTAAATAGTTAATATACAAGGATAGGAGACAAAGGCTGGTTTTGGTTATGGAGAGGGACATCAGAAGCACATTATGGAGAAATGTGGTAAGGCTCATGTGATGAGAGAGGCTGTTCAGCACAGTCATAAAGAAATTGGAAGGGCACACGCAGCAAGGTGAGAAAACCCTCCAATTATGACAGTTTTTAGAGGATAGGAAGAGTGAATTGCATGTAGCCCTTACTGGACTGAGTGAGTGGAATTTCAAATGAGGGTTGAAATTCAATTGTAGTTCAGTATTAAGTGGTGTTCATGAAAATACACACTCCCAATTTAAACATTAACTGATGGATTCTGAACAAACTGCTATAACTCACAAATAAGAATTTACTTATTAATGTGTGGATACATCAGTAGTGATCAGAAAGCAAGGATGATGTTGAGAGTTACTAGCAAGGATGTAGAAGACAGACTGTGGAGGTTCTCCCCCTGGGGGGAGGGACCCTGGAGTGAAAACATGGTCTGAGCATGGGCTTTCTCCCTGCTCCCTGGTCACATGTACCCCAGTTCTGGTCCTCACTGGCCATTTCAAATGTGCCCCTGCCCTGAGAATCCTGTACTTGGGTTGGTGTTCCCATGATTCTTGAGTCCCTCCTGCGAGTCTGGCCCAGGCAGGCAGCTATGTGGTCTGGAGAATAAAAAGCCCCGAACATCCATACAAATATCATTCCCTGATTCTTTCCACGGGCAAATCTGTCTCCTGGGAAGCTTGCTGGAACCCCACAGCAACAACAGACTGTATCAGTGTGTCCGTGAATACTTCCATGGCACACCCCCATTATAGACATGGTGTGCTGTTCTGCACCTTCAACTCAAAAAGGTTGAAACAAAACTAGAAGAGCTCTAATGAAAGCTATCAAGATGTGGAAGATCTTCCCCACTAAGAACAGGACTCTTCAGTTTGGGAAAAGGATAACTGGAAAGAGACTGAGTCCTAAAAATCGTCAGTGCTCTGGAGATGGTGAGGTTGTATTGGCTGTTTGCTTGTTCTCCCAAAAGAAGAATTGGTCAGCATGCCAGATTAAAAGTAGGAGGCTTCAAATTAAAGGAAAAGGAAGTATCTTCTCATCCAGTGTAAAGCTAAATAGTTGCAAGAAATCCCTTGCCAAGGGGTGATGTGGACACTGCTGGTGTACACACATTAAAAAGCAGCCCAGCATTCGCAGAATAGTGTCCATCGAAGGTCGTCACACACAAAGCCTGAACATCTGCCTCTGGAAGCCAAAAACCTGCAAATTGCTAAAGGATGGAAAAGTATTCTGGGAATGTATCACAACATGAGTGCGCTGCTGCACCCTTTTCCAGATATTAGCTGTTCGGCTGGCCATACTTTTGGAATAATCCTGAAGAACTCTTACAACATTTTCTGCCCTGGTAGAAGCCTGGCCCCTTAGAAGTATTTCTCTAAGGATTTCACAGAGGATTATCCCTCTAATTCCTTTGTTTCAGTTTTGTATCACAATGCAGCGCAGAACACAAATCAAAATGAAAGCTACTGTTTTGGCTTTTAGCATAAAATAGGTAATTTCAAAATTGTTAAGCTTCACTTTCCTCAGTATATGTGAAATGCCAAAAGCTTTGCAGCAGCAGAGTCACTCATTAGCCGCACGTTGACTTTCTCCAGTGTGCAATTCTGCACTGTTTGTGTATGCAGCACACAAACTGTGCACAGCAGGTGTCGTGTTCAGCTCTTTCCTAATATGTTTGGATGAGATGCTTCTAATTAGTTATCCTTGCAAACAGAGAAAGAAAATGTGGTAAATACGGTCATGTGGGATGACTACCTAACAGCCCAATTAAGTCATTGTTCTGTGGGGTCTGGCTAGAAGTTGCTGCCCTGTGTGAAATAGAAACAGCCTATGTATACTTTTTTAAGGGCAGTCCATCATGGTTTCTGCAAAGAAATATAATGATAATTCAAGCATATTTGTGCAGACTGCTGTGTATTTTGCATATACAGATAATCTTTAATGGTTGCATAAAATGTTTGGTATCCCTAATTAATGTCAGAGCTGCAGCTGGATGTATTCAAGAGTGGTCTAAAGACCTTACTAAGAGCTGAAGGTCTGAGCTTTTGAGTATCAACAACCTCACCTAGAGGGTTCAGCCAGTACACTCTGAATCAACCTGAGATGTCAGTAAAGAAAAAAACGAATACTGATTAAGGTGCCTACCAGGGAATATTTTCATCTACTTGAAGTTTGTTCTCCTTATCTGGATTCTTGTAACACAGTTCTCATACATACCAAGCTGTTTCTCTAGGGACCTGATGGGCAAGCTGCTGCTCACGAGTAAGCTGAGTCAGCACTGTGATGTTAGAAAAAAGGCCCAGCAGGCTCATTTAAATATGATAATAGCGCATTTGAAGCTTTTCAGTCCATAATTTAGACAAATGTAAGTGAACAGAGAACAAATATCTGAGCTTCATCTGATGCAAACCTCAATGTCACACATCAGGTACTGGCAACCTGTGATCTGCTCTAGAGTTAGTCCTACAGAGGCTGAGCTGGAGCTGCAGCTCCAGTTGAACTTGCACCTGCTTGGAACTGTGCTAAGCTCTAGTGGTGTCACAGAGAGCTGCCCTTTGGAGCCCTGGGGGGTTGTGCTGGTGCAGTTGTGCCAGATGGTGGCTATGTATAGCATGGAGAAAGTTGACGTGGAATCTGGCTTGAGCTACTGAAACCCTAAATATGCCTCACTTTAAAATAAACATCTGATATGAATAACATCTAAATTGAGGGTCTTATCCAAACACAGTATCAGATGGTGGTCTAATCCTATGGCTATTCTCAATTACTGAAAAGTAAGGAGACATCCTTGCCTGGGATGCTATATTGGAAAGTCTAGGATTCCTTTTGTAACCCTTGAGACTAGATAGCTCCAGGCAAAGGAGCTTTAAAATAGCAACTCCAAAATTGTGAAAAGCATATTATTGCTAGCTAGCTTTACTTGACTCTATATAAGCAGTGGTGACCTAGCTTGTGGCTTGGCATAATTTTAGAGAACGTGGCAGACAATAGAGAAAACTCTGCCAACACTAATATCACATTTCTAAGAACTATCCAAGCATTATTAGTTCAAATTAATTGTATGGGGTAAATGAAATTTTACCCAATAAGTACCATTTTCATGAAAGAAGCAGTGAATTAAAAATGACTAGTAGAAGTCGTTGAATTTTAAAAAGTTCTTGCTGCTAAATTCTCCCCCTTCCTTCAAATGGACCTGATGGGATTTCCCCAGAGAAAAACCAGATAGATGTGACTTGGTGGGGAGGGTATGAGTCTCATTCATGTGGGTAGAATTTTCACTTCAGAGCAAATGGGTGCAGGAGTTCCTATTTCCTTCAGTCAAGATATACTAGAAGTCACTCAGAAGTGCCTATGTGAAGAAATATATTTGTTAACCAAGACCTGCTGTTGGGTCGCTTGTGCATGTCCCTCCTTAACCAGGCTCACTTGGGCTGCACTGCATGTTGAAAGGCTTAGCTAGATTTCCCTTTGAATTCTAAGCTCTTTGTGGAAAAGTATCTTGGTGTGGCATATTCGACTTCAGAGGCTTAGTCTGTGATACAATTGTTAAAAGTTTTAAGATTGTATCTTAACAGTGAGACAAAATTGAAGCCTTTGTGCTCGTGAACCTAAAGAAATTTTTGCGCTACTAACTGGGAGAATGACAAGATTAACAGAATTTAAGGAAGAAACAAAATGAAAACCCAATGCAATTGCCATTTGAAAGCAGGGATTTAAGTTCATGTTTATTCTCAGAAGCATGAAACCAGAGAGTTCATGCAGTGTGAGCTCTGTTCCTCTAGGTTATGGATTCTCTTGCACAAGCAGCTATTTAAATACACAAGGCAGAGGAATAGTCTGATGAAAATGTGAAACTCTGAGGAACTGAATTGATCTCTAAAGATTCTTCCTTTGCAAGGATTTATTGTAATGCACACACTTTTCATTATAAATCTGAGAAGACAAATTTTGCTTCCTTGTCTGTAGCTAATGGCTTCCTGCCAGCACTCATGGTATTTCTGACATATTTAAAATACCAATTATTTGAAGTAATGGTGACCCTCTGCCCTTCTAAAACTTTTAGCTTTGCACATAGGGAGTGAAGTTGAAATGCAGATGGTGAAACTAGGAAACTGCATGCTGCTACTTGCCTGAGTATAACGTTCTCTGACTCTGGAATTATGAATTTTGTTTGGGTTCATTTATTTTGTGTTTCTTTTTTTTTTTACTTTTCCTTCTGTGGAATTCATCTGGAGTTTGCATTTTTGCTTAAAGAAGAAACCTAGAGAGCTGTAAATCAACATAGTCCATGTTTCCTTAAAACATAAACAGTATACAGCACGCTCCAGTTCCTGCTAGAAGTCTCTTATACTAACAAGCTATTTGAGTCAATCACTGTAATAGCTTAAGGGAAGTGCATGGCCTACACAGTCCTTCCGCCTTCCTGCAGAGTCATTTGTCTTTTAAAAATGAGTTTTTGGCACCCACAACACTTCTAGGCAAGTAAACATATAATCTAGGAAAACACTTATTCAGTATAGATTATCCTTTCATTTGATGGCCTCCAAAATTATATACATACTTGCTGTCAAGTTTACATTATTTTTGTCTTTACTTAAAGAAAGTGCTCATGTAAACCAATATGTAAATAAGGACGTAGATATGTACTCCCTCACATCTAAAATGGATTTAGCCTTAAGCTCCACATTTACCTGGCTGAGCATCCCTGTGCTTCTGTCCCTGCATCTGGAAACAAATTGGTGTAAGAGGATGTGAGGAGCACAGGAATAAGATGAGCTCAATCCCAACGACCTTGCTAATGCACTTAATTCACTGTGGGTCTCAAACACTGACAGACCACTTCACTGAAGAACCTGTGGGCAACTGAAAGCTGAAATCCTGGTCGGAAGCCACTTTCTGCACAGACTATACTGTAGGCCACCCATCTCAGTCAGAACTGTGAGCTGCTTTTCCTTCCTGGTGAACAAGCCCATTCAGCCTTCTGTATTAGGGACAAAACCAACTTTGCCATGTAGAAAAAAGCAGAGAGAGCAAAGGGACATAAGCAATTTAAAGAGGAGTACTTCAGCTTTTGGGGAATGTTGCATCCATCCAGATGAGATGAACTGTCATCCTCCCCCTGACAATACTTGTACAAGGAATTCTGTTCATCAGCCATACCTCTTTATGCACTGGGTCCAGCAATACCTACTGTATTACCCTTAACATGAACTAGATGTTCCAGTAATGTCCGCAAGGTCTTTTCTTTTTTTTTTTTTTTTTTTTTTTTTTAAATACTTGCCACTTTTCTTCCAAAAATCTAAGCCTAGTTCTACTTTTTCTTTCCAGTGAGATGCCTTAAGGCTTTATGCCCAGAAGAAAACATTTTTCTTTTAATATCACATTTACATGAGTGATAAGTAAATTCTTTAAATGAAGCAAAGCAGTAAAGGACAGGAGCTCTGCAACATTCATTCCCTTCTTGTTCCCTCTTGGGTACCTGAAGCCCTAGGTATTGACCAGCTGAGTGACTTTTTTTGATGATTTCAGGTGAAACTGATTTTCTGTTGAGCTTTTCCTAGCTCATCTCATTCCAGTGCTATAAAACTGAAGAAAGCATAACAAAACCAGGGTCAGGAACAACAACAGAAAATGACCAGTATGTATTCTGACACTAAGCAAAATATATCGAATTACCCTTCTTGCAACTTTGTTTGCAAGTCATGTTACACTGGAATTCATTTATATATCACAAGACAGAGATTAAGTTCTGTAGACTTAAATTCACTAAACACACTGAATCTACTCTTCTCATTTCTAGCCATGGTTTTCAGACTTCAAATCATGCATGTAGGTCCTACTCTCCAAGCCAAACTTCCTTTTAAAAAGTATTTAAACAGGTCTGGCAGGCACACACTCCAAAGCAAGATAATATTACTTATTAGGGTTTTGCTCTCTCAGTTTGTCCTGGTTTGGACAGGTGTCTACTAAGGAAGGCAGGAGTCCCCCTCCCACCCCGGAATGGAAAAATGTAACTCCCTTCCTCCCGAACTATTATAATTTTGAAAATGAGGGGCTTTCAGGCAAATACATGAGAAATAGGAATAACAGGTCTTTACTTATATATATATATATATATGTACAACAAGGCAAAGCAAAAAAACCCCCAACAATAACTAAGGCAGTAACAAGCAATAGGAATCAGACCCCAGTGACAGCTGCCGGGGCTGTCAGGCACTTTCCCNAAAAATTCCTTTGAGAGGAGAAGAAAAGAACACACACACACAAAAAGAAAACCTCCTCAACCCCCAACACAGTTGTAGTATTTTGTAATATCTTTGTGTTCATTGTTAATACCATGACTCTATTGATAATGAGGAGGACCTAAAGGACAAAGCAAGTTCATTTAAGAGTAAGACTCTTTTAACAGTCAGATGCAGAAATAAAGCATGTATTTCACTTTCTGGTGCATTCAGAGAATTTATTTTTTCGCTTTTCTTGTTTTTATAATCAGAAAGTCTTATATTTAAATATAGGATAACTCAGAAAGAACTAAAAGAAAACAAATTGCTATCCCAGCTACAGAGATTTTATCCCTCTAATAATTGTCCTGTGATGTTCTTGGGTTATGGAGAAGTAGATGAGACTAATACCCCATAATCATTACATCACATGCCATCATTCAACATCAACATGTCAATAAGGTTTTGGACTGTATGAGACTAGTAAAACTTACTGCATGCTGTATATGGCTTTCTGCAAAGTGTGTTACATCAAAAGTTTTGTTACTTCTATTTGCAAATATACCTCTTGCTGAAATTTTTTGCAAACCTCATTTTGAAGATGAGACTATTGATCCAACACTATTTCTAAATACTTAAGTGCTTAGTCTTCCTGATCAGCCACCTAAATTCTTACTTAGTCTCCAGTTTTGGACTCAGTTTTTGGAAAAGATCTTGTCCTGCTACCTTGTGGTCATAGCTTTTCCGTCTTACACTGCTGTTTCCAGACATCCATCCACGTTAGGTTCTGACTGTCTCTGATATGACATTCACTCACTCCTCCAGCAACTTTGGTTTCCTTTTACTCTCTCACAACCCTTAATTATTACAGTCTTTCATTATCCATTTCCACTTTATATGCCTGGGAATTCACCTTCTTTACAACCCTGTCCACTGCTTCTCTAACACAAGCCTATCTATTGTCATGACTGAAATATGACTCAAACCTACCAGCCTTACTTCCACTACTGCACATTAAATCTGATTCAGTGCCAGCTGGCAGAAGATGGGAAAACCCAATTACTTAACTGAGCTTCTGAATGAGCCTGGAAAATGACCATTTGCTCATGTATTAAAATGTTTTATATTCAAATCAGAATAATAGTGGCCCTCATGTTTTATGATAGTTAATGTTGCATATCCTAGAAGTCCCATTTTCATTCTTAGATTAATATGGTTACTGCTGACTTTAGGAAAAAAAGGGAGAGCTGTATCACTGAATTTAATTAATCTGCTTTGGGCCTTCTGATCTTGAGGGGAAGATGTCTTAGAAATAATCGTAGTTCTGGCTTAAATTACTCTACTTGAAGCAAACACCAGTATGTATACCCCAAGTTCCAAGTAGCTGGACCTTACTCTTACACATGGCATAAACAGGGCTTGTCAGTAGATTACAAAATAATTTTCTTTAATGATTTTCATACATAAAATTGAAAAATGCTCCAAATCCTGCATGTAGGATTTTAGGTAAAGGCAGGTGATAAGCATATGCCACAGTGCAGACGATGTGTTCTCATGGTTTCTTTCTTTGCCTCCTGACACAACACTGGTCACAGTACTGGGACCCTCAGGCTGCAGAACAGATTTGTACCATCAAACTTAGAAGAACAGACTACATTTACTCTTTGATACAACACAGGATCATAGGATAATTCAGGCTGGGAGGATCTCAGGAGATCTGTATTTCCATCTTCTATTACAAGCAGGGTCATTTGTGAGATCAGACCAAATTGTACAAGGCTTTATTCAGAATGGTCCTGAAATTCTCCAAGGATGGAGAGAGACACTATAGCCTCTCCGGGCATCCTGTTTCAGTGTTTGACTGTCTTAAGAGTGAAAAAAAATTTTTTTTTGTCCTTTGTCCAGACCTTTTTCCTTTTTTCATCCTGAACATCTCTTGTTTCAGATTATGCTCATTGCCTGTATCCTCTCACACTCTGAAGAGCTTGATTGATGCCCTCCTTGCAGGTGCAGGCAGGCTACTGCTAGTTCCCCCCAAAGCCATCTCTTCTCCAGGCTGAACAAGTGCTGGAACCTCAGTTTCCCACACAAGGAAAGACCCTGGGCAGCTTGGGGCCCTCCACTGAACTTGCTCTAAGTTGTTAATGTTGCTCTTGTATTGGGAAGCCAAAAGTGGATGCAGTATTTGAGATGTGCTGTAAGCCATGCTGAGCAGAGAAGGATAAGCCCTCCGGTCAACGTCCTGGCCATTGACACAGCTGAGGGCACAGCTGGCTGCCCATGCAGCCAGGGCACACTGCTGGCTTATACCCAGCTGGTGCTGGCCAAGGGCCCAGGTCCCTTCTTGCAGAGCTGCTCCCAGTCAGGCAGGCATCACCCTGTGTCCTTGCACCAGGCTGTCTTTCCTGTCCAGGGGCAGCACTTGGTATTGGTCCTTGACAAGTTCAGCTGGTTCATCCTGTCCCATTCCTCCAACCTGTCTAGGTCCCTATGGATTGCAGCCCTAAATTCTACACTCTGAGTGTATCAACAGTTGCCCCCAAATTTGGTGTTATTTCCCGACTGGATGAAAGCGCAGTCAGGCCATTGATAAAGATGTTAAGCAGGACAGGTTGCTGGAAAAGACCCAGAGTACTCCATTTGTTACTGGCTTCCAGTTAAAATATGACCCGCTGACCACTACCCTTATGAGCCTCATGAATAAGTGTTTAGATGGATGATTGTCCATTCATCCAAACCATAACATTCTAACTTGGATACAAGAATATTATGCAAGACTGTGCTGAAAGCCTTGGTGAAGTCAAGATAAATGACATGCAGTGCGCTGCCTCTGTCCAGAAATGGAGAACCTCATCACAGCAGGCAATCAGGTGAGGCAGGCCTAATTTGCACTCAGAAAATCCATGCCTAATTATCCCCCCAGAGACCATCAAACTGGGACTTTGGTGATTAACCAGCAGTTCTTTGGGTTGACTTTTTGGCATTTCTTGTTTTTAAGATACACATGATTTTTGCCTGTCTTTAGCCATCGAGTATCTCCTCTTGATCTCCAGGGGTACAGCTCTAGATAGCCCTTGAGAGGGAGGCTGTGCTAGGTAATGTCCTTGCCCTTTCTTCCCTTCATACACTTTGTTTGGATGAACAAAGTTCATTTGGAACAGAAAGCAATATGTTTCTTTGGGTTTCCCTTTTTAGCACAATGGTAAACTTCCATCAAGCAGAGAGGAAACCTAAATTATGCTGCTGTCAGCACAGACAGCACAGATGCAATGAAGCCCTTTACTTGTGTGCCCGTATGCACTTGTGGGTAAAATGTTGGTGTGCGGGTGTAGAACTGGGGAAAAGTAAGAGACAAGAGGCTGAGTTAGGAAGCTGCTGCTGTACACAAGGTGACAAAATTTCTCATTCTAAACTTCCCCTTCTGAAAAGGCTTGAGAAACTTTCTTTAGTGACCTCTACAAATTATTAAAAAAAATAAAGAGACTAAATTTTCCCTCTATTTATATTTGGTCAGAGTGTTTGGCAGAGGTTTTTCACACTTGAATCATTCAAAAATAGCTCAACAGATTTTACTCAGATGTCCAATGTAATCACTTTTGGGCTGAGGTTGAGTGTGGAAAATTGAAGCCAAAAGGAATTTGAATTATGAGCAATGGGAAAAGGGTTAGGGAGGCAGGAGAGCAGCTGGATTTCTAACTACATCACAAAGAGCCCCACAGCTACAACTGCTTTCCTATTCTAATTCCACATGAATGGACACCACATATTTGTATAGGTAACATAGGAAGGCATTTTCAAAGCTGCAAGTGAAAGCAGTCTGAAAACATCAAAACATCACTGTTTTGCTTGTGTGCAACCAATCACTTAGGAGGAGGGAAGGGGACAAAGAAATCTTTTGACGTGGTTGACTTAACAAGTGGATGCAGAAAGTTTATATGCGGAAAGTTTATTCATGAGCTGGAGCAAGCGGCATCCTCTAGATGACTGTATTTACCAAGTCTGCTGAGAAACAAGGGTTGAGGATGTGGCATGGCGTGGGTTAGCTCAGTGACTGCCCATGGAGCAATGATATGGATGATGCCATACTGAAGCGACAATCTACCCTACAAAATGCCATACTGATTTTTGAGAGGGAATAACTAAGTGGGAGGGAAAGCCAACTTGTCTCTGAGTATTTCAGCATAGGCTGAAGCATGCCACTTCAAAATATTCTGGATTCCTTGTGCAAAGAAAGATGGCGTGAACACAGGTAACAGTGCCTAGTGACAGCAAAGCAAGTACTAATGTCTCTGCAAAAGTTGCTGCTCCTTGTCCCTGTGATGGTTTGTCTCTCTACACCTAGCAGGCAAAACCTGGTCACATTCAAATGATCTCTGATGACTAAAACCAGCTGCCTTCCCCTTCTGTCTCAGCAAATCTCAGACTTGCCATTGCTTAAAAAAGCTTCTTGGCAGCTGTTTGGATGAATTTGAAGGACAGCTTGGAAAGCTGAATTTGAGCATTTTCTGGAACAGCACTAACAGGCAGCCTCAGACAGAACCTCAGCTGAGTGTGATATGCTCATCTTTGTGTTTGGGTCCCAGAGACAGGGCAGACTGGATTTTCCCACTGAACAAAGCAGGAGTCTTATCACTTCCACAAGAACCTTCGGGAATTTCATCTTTTCTGCTAATGCAGACAAAACCCCTCAGCATGTTTTATGTAGTGACACAAATGAAAAAGATATTATAAATAAGAGCACACGCACCTACTGACTAAATCCAGTGAGAGTGCTGTAAGAAGGTGCTGTGTGCTAGGATTCAGCTAAACCCAGAGGGCTGCTTTTAGCAGTGGGAAGTCAGGAACTTCAGTTTAGCCAAGTACTGACTCTAAGGAAAACAGTGAAAGCATCACAAAATGTCAGATCAGGAAAAAAGGCATGAAGTAAAAGGTGTCATTTACTGTCCAAGCTCAGTGAGATATGATCTAGTGCAGTGGTTCAATCTTGAAGTGTGCTTATTCAAAAATATAGATGACTAATTCATAATGTGATTCAGGTGAAATTCAAATTTCCTGTAGACTAGACATTTAAATATATTTCTGAAGCAATGCAGTGAATTTTAATTAGTGATATTTTATATAAGCTTTTCTATATAAATACACAATAATGAAATGCATATGCACATAAACATAACAAAATTCAAAGAACATCCTCTCCTCCAATAAAATTCAAGCTTTCAAGCTCAAACAAAACTAAAACATCTGTTTTGAAAAGAACATTCTATATTAAAAAAAAAAAAGCAACAGAGAAAAAGAAAATAAAACTATTCAACTTTTTCCAAAGAAAATATATTTTCAAATGTGCAGACAGGAATCAATGTATATGAATGCCACAGCTCGTTTCTACTTCTGTTCACTTTGGGCATTATTAAGAAAACAACAGGCTACACACAGAGGAAAAAAAAAGTATAATTTACCATGTTGAAACCAAGACGGTCCTGAAAAAATTTTATTCCCTTTTCACAGTGTCATTTCTAAAATGAGTTACATCTGCACCTTCTGAGGCTGCATTACTGATAGGGAAATCAGAGAAAACGGTTGGACCTACTGGATCCATTCTGGTCCAAACCAGCTGAATGCTCAAGTGCCTGTCAATTTGGAACAGCTATGGCCCAGAAGCAGCTTGAATGCCACATGGTCAGAGCAGCTGTGTGGTCCTCTGCTCACTCATTCCATAAGCCTTGAGAAAATTCTCAGTTTATCAACGATAGCATTTGTGAAAGCAATCAGTGCTGCATTAGGTACATATTTTTTCATTGTCTAGGCTGTCAGACCCCACTGTCAGCTTACCAAGCTTTAGCAGAACACAAATGCTACAATTTATCTTCTTATATGTTGAAAAGAACTGAAGAGCAATTTGACTGAAGGCCTTCCATGTTTTCTGTCACTGGGCTTGTGAAAGGTTTGAAGTGGTTATCAATCTCCCTGCAATGAGCAGGGCTTACTACCTTTTGGATTAAGATTTCATGAATGCCAAGTTCCTTACAGCATGCTTTTTCCACTGGAAGGAATTCAGGGCTCTAAAATGTCACCACCCATCTACAAATAGATCTCACAGGACCCGCATTAACTTGTTACATTTCATCTTTATTTCATGATTTTGTATGAAATCATACTGTTTAAAGTTAAATTTATCACTTTTTTGCTATCAAGGACTGTCCTCGACCCTGTTTTACGTATAAAAATCCAACACCACTTTTCCAAGAGCAAATATTTCCAAAGAAACATGGAATTTTCCCAGAGTTAACAGTGACCCACAGGGTCTGAAGCTTTGACTGATGTAAATAAGCAGAGCAGTAATAAATGAGATTATGTCATCTGCATCAGCTGAAGATGTGTCTTACCACCCAGCCCTGAGAAATTTGCTGAAGACATACCCATTTTAAGACCTTACTAGTGGATCATGCAGGTTATTACTGATGTGCTTTTTTTAGCCTTTCCTTTATGGGTTTACTTGAACGCTGTAGCATCTGTGGGCCACAAGCAGAAGACTGAAAGACTGAAGCAGTTCTCTGTTAGTTGCTTTGTGAATGATTATAAGCCAGACCAAAACACTTTTCAAGAAAAGTGCATTAAAATCATGAGGGTTTCTAATATAAAAACAATGAAATGTTCTGGACTAAGACTCTTTCCAGAAACTAAACAGTAAGTTACAAAATAGGCTGGTTCTCAAGCATTTTGGAATGACAACAGTTCAAGATTTTTGTGGTGAAAGCATAACCTTTGAAACTGTTATTTCACAAACAAATGGCAAGCTCTGTTCTTCTTCACACAAACACAAGATTTGATTGCCTCTGTAAAAACTGTCCCCAAAGCATTTCCTTTGGCTGGTGTGGAATGCTGACTATTCATTAAATCAGGCACAGAAAGAAAATTCTTTTGGCCCTTATGAACTTTTGAAGCTTTGGGGGCTAGCAGCTGCTTATCTTGTGAACAGAATTTCCTGTTAGTATCCTTCCAGCCTATTTGTTCACTAGAAGTGCAACAAATGTCAACAAAAATAACACTCTATGTTCCAATTTTTAAATACAATTGAGAAATCTCAGATATTTCATGCTTCTCAAATAGACTTATGTACTATTAATGAAAGTACTATTATGACCTTGCTCAGATCTTGTTTAGTTCTGGTGGCTATTAGTTGAGTTGAAATTATAAAGGTGTTGAGGGACTGACTATAAACACTATGTTCCTGTAACAAAAAATATACTTTCAAGAGCAGTGCCAGCAATCATTTTAGGAAAGACTGAATAATTTTAATTGTTAAAAAATGGCCCATTTCTTGCTCTAATAGTCTGATTCTTATTAAATCTGCTGTTTCTGTAGAACTGAAGGGTAAGTTAAACATTCTACTCCTTCAAAAGTTCATTCAAATGGTAAATAGTTGAAATGAGTCTTTCTCCTCTGATCAAAACTGGCCCTAAGGAGATTCTGCTTGATTTTTGGATTGGTAAACGTGCAGAAGCATGAAGCTTTCTGATAATTCCATTTCTAGCAATGTCTGCTGCATAAAATGGTGCTGATCTACTCTCTCCAAGGGTACTTGTCACCAGCATTAAATCAGCTGGGTAGATCTCCAGTATCTAATGGAGCAGAACACACTAGTTCAGCAAAGAGTGCTGCTCTGCTTATTCCCAGGGAGGCAGTCTGACAGCTATGCCTGATTTTTCAAAGCAGGGACCAGACACATGACAAATCATTTATTTTGCTGAAGACACTACTGGAGAGGGTTCACACACTGCAGAAAGACAAGAGTCTAGGAAGACCACCCACCATCCTGGACTTAGAACTACATTGCCTTGAACTCCTTTGACAGCAGTGGGTGATATTTGTAGCACACAAGTTTGTGGTGCTCTGTGATCCCTTCTAAAAGGCAGGAGCCAGTTGGGAAGCTATGAGAATCATGCACTGCAGAGCTTCACAGCGTTTGAAGGAAGTGATCCTCCTGCTGGCCTTGCTAGATTTAAAGTATCAAGAGAAACAGCTTTGTGCAAGGAAACAAGGAACTCTATGAGCAATTGAAGTTACTGTAACAAGTGGAAGTTTGTTTTCCAGATCCCTGTGGCTGATGTCCAGTGTCTACCACACGCGCACATGTTGTGCTGCATGTGCACACAGCAACTGCAAAGCACGTGTGCAGTAAAATCAGACCATCCAACATCTGCGCAGCACATCTGGTCTCCTTTATGTGAGATGCTGACTTGCTATGTACATGTGCCTAAAGAGAAACATTTTTAAATGTGCCTTTCATAACTTTTTGCCTCCTGACTCAATTCTCTGTCTAAAGACGTGTCCAAACTTTTTCCTAAACCCAAGGCATTCTGGATGCTCATATCAATACTTTCTGATGTTCTTGACATTAAAACCTTTCCCTAAAATGGAGCAAAAGTGGAGTCCCTCCAGAAATTAACACATGCAAGTTTTCATGTGAGATCTCTGTCCTCAGTGTTGGATAAAACTGCTTATAGAGTCAAAATTGTGAAGGGGATGGGGGGAAGAAGTTTAGATTTTGAATTTCTGTTTGCAGACGTTTTATTTTCCATACCTTCCTTCATTTAGAACATCAACAGTGGCACTGTCAACACTGTCCTGTGACCTGGAGTCCAGAAAGCTCTTTGTCTTGTCAGCAAATAGCAAATGCAGAAAACATGAATTCTCCACAATTGGCATTCACCCTAAAATTGAGACAACAAACCCAAAGTAGTCTAAAATGGCTTTTCATTGACATTACTGATTCCTAATGTTTCAGGGGGTATCTGCTTATTCACACATATCTGTACCTTTCCCATTAGGATGGTGCATTCCTATGTCCATTGGTAAGGAAATTTGTTTGGCATCACAAATTCAAGAGGCATACACAAGCCACATACAATCTTAATTACAGCTGATTACATGGACTGCAAGTGTAATTTTCCTTATTTGTAGCTGAAACATATTTTAAAATAGCTGCTTTGTAAATAGTCAGGCATATAACAAAATTCACATGAGTACTTGAAGGTGACTTTGGATTCTCACTCAAAAGTTCTACAGACCAAACCTGTACAGTGTTTCCCATGTGAAGGGGGATAGACAGACTTTCCTAAGGATGCTTTCCTTTTATTGAGAGCATGGCAGTGTTTTGGATTATGAAGAATTGTTTCATTGTGTTCATTAGCATTTCAAAAGCATTTAGCTTGGCTGGAGCTCTATAAAATATTGCTGTGAACTGTATCGCTGTATGTATATAGGCACTACTGAATACAATAGGAAATAGGATATATTTATATTTTTATGAGAGTTTCCTGAGTTAAAGTAATGTGCTGACTACTTTGAAGTTGACAGCAAGTTCTTTTTCCTCTCTTCCTCAGTCTGAATGTTCTTATGTGAAGCATAACTGTAGTATCACAGCATAGCCCAAATCTTTGTTATTTTAACCAGTCTTGCATTTTCAAGGGTGCAAATGCAGGTGTGGGTTCAATCTGAGTGCTGGGGCTTGTCTGGTGACTCATTTCACACCTTGTCTATCCTTGTGAGACAGATCACAGGGAAGAACTGTGCTGTTCCCTTTCAGATCACTTCATCTACGCCTGATTGCAGATGGGTAAGAGGGACAGGTCCTAGACTTCTATTCACTCCAAAATATGAAACACATAACACAGCAGGTTTTGCATAACTTGTGAAAGTGAACAGTAAGCTAGCTAGAAACAGGCTTCAAGGCTGGACAACTCGAATGCAGATCCTGTATTCCCCCTTTTTACAGCATAAATCCCTGCTGAACAATAACTGAAGGGCATGATCAGGCAGGAGTAAGGTCATGCCTTGTTAGAAGGATGAGCAGGGGAAAAGAGGGGACAAGCAAGGAAGAAGAGAGGGAGGCTTGTTAAGAGTCAGACTGTCCAGTGTTTCAGCATAAAGCTGTAGGACACACTCACTGAGCATGTCCCTGTATCAAGAATCCAGAAGGAGGGTACATTGAGTCCGTAAGAACTACCTGACCGAGAGGACACAGCAGATGAGGCTTTCTAAAATGACTAGTGAAGGTTTGTTGGTTTTATGCTCCCATCCTCATGTTTTCCAACCCTCTAGATGCCAACAACATAACAACATTCCAGGAAAACCCTAAATTCTGTTAGTGATAACTTCACAACACAGAAATGTTAGAGGCTTAACCTGTGGTTGAGCCCTGCCAGACCTATTGCTCACAGGCTGTGAAGAACTAGTGGAAAATGCAGTCATGGTTGGCAGCTTGGGCTGCAGTAGCCGCAGGATGATTGAGCTCAGGATCTGAAGGAGGGCTGTGAAGGAAGCAGCAGGGTTAGGATTTCGTATTTCAGGAGAGCAGACTTCAGCTTATTTTTAGGGAATTGCTAGGCAGAGTGCCCTGGGAAGCAGCCATAAAGGGGAAAGATGCCCAGAGAAGCTGGCTAATTTTTAAAGAAAACTTCTTGAGAGCTCAGGAACAAACCACCCTGTTGGACAGGAAGACTGGGAATTCTGGCAGAAGGCCTGTTTGGCTAAGCCAGGAGTTTCTCAATGAACTAAAACACACAAAAAAAGGAGTGCACAAGAAGCAGGAACAAAGAAAAGCAACGAAATAAGTGCATAACAATATTGCTGAGCAGTGCATTAGGACAAACATTACAGAAACAAAATCAGGATGGTCAAAACAGAAGGTGTGTCCGGAGCTAAAACTGGGCATGGGCAGAAAGGGCATAAATATTACAGGAATGTTAGCTGGAAAAGGAAGCTCAGACAAAAGATAGGTCAGTAGATGAATGAGGACATGGTATAGTAACAAACATGGAAATGACTGAAGTACTGAAGTAATATCCTTCTTGTAATAACATCTTCACAGACAAAACCTGTTCCCTGTTTCTACTAGCATGTATTTGGAAAGAGGTGGTGAGTAGCAGGGCACAACACATTAGAGGAAGTACTCGGTTCGTGGGAAGAGGTGGATGCTGACAGAGACAGCTGATGTGATTGTGGTGCCTCTGTCCATGGAAAATAATGACCATCAAGAGAGGTAGCTGAGGCCCGTGTCCTCTGGACATTTCCAAACCCAAGGACAAGAAGGTAATGAGGCCTAGTCAACAGTTCCAAAGAGTAAATCATCCTTTGCTAGCAAATTACCTTCTCTGACAAAATGAGTGACTATGAAGGCAGGGGGAGAGTGATGGGTATAATATGTCTGACTTTAATAAAGCATTTGACATCACCACCTACTGTAACCCAAATCTCACCCAGCAGCTCAGGAAGTTTGGACTTGACTAGAGTAGAAATTTGGGCTCAAACGATAGAAATCAATGGCTTGAGATCTGACTGCTAACTAGTGCAGTTCTTCAGAGGGTAACACGACAACCCACTATTATCCAGTGTTTCATCCACAGTCTTGATGATGCACACATCCGCCACAAATTGGTGGATGATGCTAAATCAGGGGAAAGCTACTGACACCTCAAATGGCAGAACTTTACAGTTCTTCACAGGTTCACAATGACCTGAGAAAATGGGACTCAGTAACTACAAGTACACATGGAGCAGAATAACCCAGTGTACCAGTACTAGCAGGGAACTGCCTGGAAGTACAGCGGCCTTACTGGGAAAACCTGGGATTATGGGCGTTACTTGGTGTGACAGAGGATGCCAGGCTGAACATTTGACAACTGTGTGCTCCCGTTGTGAATAAAGCAAACGGCTAAGGATTACCTTAGGGGAGCATGGCTAGCCGATCAAGGGAGGTTGCTCCTTGCTTTAATCTGCTGCCTGGAAGGCCACAGTTGGACTAGCATGTCTGGCTCTGGGACACATTTCAAGAGGGAGATGGTCTTGCAGAAGGTTATCAGGGTGTCCAGGGACACAGAACACATAAACTGTGAAGTAAAACATAGAAAGCTGGGCTAGTTTAGCCTTGTAGGGAAGAGACAACAGGGAGATTGAACAGCCTATGACTACACAAAGTGAAGTTAGGAAAATGACAAAATCAGACTTCTTTTTACAGTAGCAAGCACAAAGCAGACAAGAGTAAGGGACACATTTTGTGACTTGGGAGGTTCAAATAAGATATTAGGAAGACATTATTCACCAAGATGGTAATGCAGCACTGGAAGAAGCTAAGAGAGATGCTGTAGAATCTCAAACTTTAGGCTATTCAAGCCATGAAAGCCATGATGGGCCTAATTTAAGCAGAAAACTGAACTACATAACTCCTCAAAACAGCTCTTGTAATATGTTGTGATGTGTCTCTAGTCTTGAAATATGGCATTTCAAGGAGTTTGTTTTGCTCCTGTGCTGTGTATCAGAGAAGATATGCAATGCAGAAACTCAGGGAAAACCTCTTGGTAAGAAAGTCATTTCAGTTTATGGCTTTCCTCCCCCCTTTATCTCAAAGTAGGTATTTTTTAGAGTTGTTTGTTTGTTGAGAAAAGAGGAAATATTATAATCACGCACTTTATTTTGAAAGGTCTCAGTAATCAACAAAATTGGATTGTACATAAATCCAAACTGATAATTAAGCAATCAAATGGAAAGCAACCTGTAGTCAAAGTGCTGTAACTTTTGTTTACAATATTACAATATTAACTTTGGCATACCATGGTAAAAATGGCCTGGTTCAGCCTTTGTATCGTGACAGTGCAGGAGCTTGCAGTATATTCTTCCCAGGATTCTTTAAATGCCGACTACCTTGTAGTGAACTCAACATTCCTGCTATGTATTGAGTAACCAAAGTAAATCTTATTCTGTCTTCAGCAGAAGGCTGAAAGTGGAGGCAAACCTTCAGCATCTTTCATTCATTGCATAGTATCGGGAATGAGCTCTACCAGCTTCAAGTGCCTTTGCATTTTGAGCTGAAAGCAGCTTTACAAATGTCAAAGGTTACAGGGAGAAGAAGGAAAAGACAGCCATTTCTTTTTCTGGTTGGGTGTAGTGGTTTGATTTGCATTTTCCCCTTTCTGTGAGATAAGAACAGGGAAGAATACAAAGCAGGCACCAAACATTAAAGAATATAATGAAGTTTATTACTACAACTAAAAGTAAAACGGAATAGAAAGGAATTAAAGCAAATTAACCCCCTTTTTCTCCAGCACCTCCTCCATCCACCTGTAATGTAAAGACACAAACTTAAAATCAATTCAGCCAGTTTGCCCCTCTATAACAATCTTATGTCAGTCCATTGAGTGAGAGAAGTCTCTTTTGCTCAGCTATAGAACTTTTCCACATGAACAATCTTCTTATGGCATCCACGTCACAGCACAACCGCTGTCTGGGGTGGGTTTCTGTTGACATGTGAGAGTCCCTTTCCTTGATCACAGCTTTCGCCACAACNGGCCTCCCACCCCTGGGCCTGGCAGCCGGACCTAGCCCGGCCTGCCGGGAGAGGCCCAGGCCTGCACGGGGTCGGGGGCTGTAGGTCCGACCCCCACCCCTGGGGCTGAGGGGAGGAAGGTGAAGGCCATGGCCCGGCGGTGGAGCTGGACCATGGCCCGGCCTGGCCTCCCACCAGGCCTCATCGGTTCGCGTTGGCAGGGCCCAGCTGGGCCCCGCCGGGCTGGCCCAAGCCCCCTTCTGGGGCTGAGCCGGGCCCTGTTACCTCTGTCTTCACCGGAAAAGCGAGAGAGAGATTCCCGCCCTTCATCTCGTTTTAATCTGTATTCATGGGCCATACCCCTTCTCTAAGTGGCTCAATAGAGCTGTTGATATTCAAATTAGTTAATTGATTGGTTCTGTCCAGTTCTGGAGGAAATTACAGCACCTGTTGCTGCAAACCACTTCCTCAAGGAAACAGAGGCAAAAGGAAGAAAAACCTGAAGAGCCGGAAGGGATGTCAACCCATGACACTGGGGCATCTTATGGCTCTTGTGACTAAATTGCTTCATGGGTGTAAAATAAGTTGCTGGCTACAGGCTTGTTCCTAAGGCCTACTCTCTGACTGAGAATTTTTGCAAATAATTTCAACATTTCCCAAATGCTATAGAAAAAGCTAACAAGTATTTGCTTTTATACATAGAAAAACACAGTTGAGAAAGCAACTTGGGAAAGCTTATATTTTGTCCTCTAATACTGAATTTCATCTGTGCTCAGAGGCTTAATTTGTCAGACAAGAATATACGTTTTCTTAAAAACAGGCTTTTAAGAAAATAATAGGCAAAGAAAGAAGGCAAGAGGATTTTCTTTGAGTTATGTGACCAACTTCAGCAAAAAAAGAAACAGATATGGAGTAGAAGTGACAGAACAAGAAAACCAGGTGTAGATTGTAGACTGAACAAGATTGGAGCTTCAGAACATGCACATGCCTACACAGTCATTACACATCACTGCAAATTCACCATGAAATCCTCAAAACTAAGCCTGTTTGATCCCTTCTGGAAAACCAGAATATGACTGGCCCAAAACGCCTTGGTCAGCTTTTCTTTCTGTGTGCAACAGTAAGGATTTTTATTCTTAGTATTGGCGGCTTCCGTGCCAAAATTTATGTGTAGGTTAGCTTCTTCCTGAACTGATCTGATAACCTCTCCAATACCCTTCTTCTCTTCTGCAAGGAGGAAATCATCTGCTCTAGGTGCAGTTCTGGCAACAGTATTTCCTCCCTGGTGCACGATTTCAGTCATCTGGCTATGTTGGGACAAGCAGCAGGAGGTGACTGAGCCAACACCACTGCCTTCAGCTACCAATACAACAGAGGGATACAGCCCCACTAAATCCGGCCTTGCTGCTTCTTAGAATCTTCCATTCCCACTACAGGGCTATCACCCATGCTTATGCTTCACATGATCCTCAGACCTTAGAGCAGCCTAGCCAGCACCACGGCCTTACTGCTTGACTTGCCGTGGTTAGGATCTATAGCACATGGGTGTGTATGACCAGGAAAAATGGCCCCACACTGCAACAGGACAAACTGCGCAGATGGAAGACTGAAAAGCAAGATGAGTGTGACCTGATTTTCAATCAATTTTGACTTGATTTTATTTATTATGAGTTTGTATATATCCCTTACATTCCCTTTGCACTGGTGAAGAATGGTATAAACCCCTGCCTCTGCCAAGGAGACAAAGTGCTGGGAAGGAAGGGGAGAGGGTAGAGAGGGAGAGTACAAAGAAGAGCTAAAACATCTCTTAAACTCTAAATAATTCATTGTTCACTTGCCACTGTTTTGTTGTCTCATTTCCTAGTTCACTTTCTTGGTTCAAACAAATAGCTGCCTGAAAGACTTCCTGCTAATGCAGTGGCTACCATATTTGGAGCAAAAACCCTTTAATGATTTGACTAGTAGCCTTTGCTTATTAACAGCTCAGCCTCAGGATTATGGAGCTCATGGAACCCAGGACACATTTACTAAACTGGCACTTACTTCCAGGCATGGTATTAGCCTTGTTATCCTGACTGATAAATTAAAACACACAAGTTTGCTCACGACCAAAGAGCAAATGGGGTCAATACAAGCTCGCACCTGTGAACTTGACCGATCAGAAGTAAAAATATATTCCTCTTCACAAAAATCCTGTGCTGAGGAAGTCTAGACAGTAAGGTCACACCATTTACTGCTGGTCACAGCTCTTCTGGAAGGTGCTTGGGACTTCTACCATCTTGGAAAAGATGGTGTTCCAGGAAGAACACTTGGAAAGTACTTGTAGAAAGTTTAGACTTCCCATTCCAACAGGTGGCTTGTCCTATGAGTTTTGTATCAGACCTACCAGCAGCAGGGCCTCTTTTAGTGATTTTGATGAGAAAAGATAATGCCCTCCCTGTCCCATTGGAAAATTACCAGCTTTTAAACTCACTAAATAGAACCTGGAGGTGCTGTTTGCACGGTCTGAATGGTTGTTACTGAAATTAACTGATCTTCAGTGAAGGACAGAATGGCAGTGTGGTGGCAACAGCAGCCATGCCTGTCACCAAGGCTGTTACCAGCCCCTAAACAAAGAGAAGCTGCTGGGAAAGCAAAACCAGCATCTGCTTCTACTACGTGAAGTTGTCCAGTTAGGCTGGTCAGTGAACTGTGGCTGATAAAGCAGGCAATGTCTGATATTTCTGTGCTGGAGTACAGTCAGTTATCAGCTTCTGCATCTCCACAGATCCCACTGGCCTTTATCTTTTTCCTTCTGAAGTTTTTCAGCAAAGCTTGAACCATTTTGTGTGTGTAAGTAAGTGTTTGATTTATGTACTGTGGCAACCTTGATCCTACCATATGTCAGGAATCCCCATATGTTCTTTCATTTGTAGCATCCACAAGATTCACCCAATAAAGGCAAAAGGTACAGCCTGGCTACAGACCCTCTGTCATTCAGCTACAAACAGCTGGTAGTGCACATTATGAGGCTTATTTAAAGCTCAAGTACTTTCACCCATCCTCTCTTACAACTAAACTTGGCACGTAAAAATGTGAAAATAAAAATATCAGTGTAGTGTAGCATTTCAAAGACGCATTTAGGAAGCAGACAGCCTGTCTTGCTCCAATACAGAGAATCCTGTGGCTGAATGTACAGCCCACGGTCTGAGAATGTACCCATCTCTGGCATGAAAAGACAGGTCCTCTAGGTGTGAGGTGCATAACTTACCACGTAGCTGCTCATACTTTCTTTGGTAGTCTGAAGCATTGGGTCGTTTGTGTGACCATCTACTGCTAACATTTTGATTTCAGATAAATCTCCACAACTGGCTCTTGATTGGAAGCAGAGGGGTGTTTTTGCACACAGGAGTGTTCTCAACAACTCTATGGACATGTTGTAAGTTGATGAATAATAGATTTGAGGCATAAATACAATCTGACTCTTTTTCTGGGGGAGCCACTTCAATCTCAGCATTTACAAGTATTTTTAGCTTTAGCCTCCTCAACTGTAGTTGTTTAATTTGACTCTTCACAAGTCATTTGCAGCTTGCTCTTGGCACAAATAGCACAGTAAAGAAACGGCTTTAAATCTAGTGCCTCCAAGCTGCAGGAATAAAGGGGACTGAGAGATGGCTGTAGGACTAGAGCTGCTGTCATTTATGCAGGTTTATACTCTTTTCCATGCCCACTTCAATCCCCAGAGATCCTCAGAACACCTGATTTCTGTCAGTTCCTGATCCAGAGATACCCTTCCTTGTGAGAGGGTGGGAAAAGACAGGCAAGGTGTACAAAATACGTTTATAAGCAGTAGGAAGACAGTAGAAAGAAAACCAAATGATCCTACAAAGTTATCTCCTGTAATTTGTCCGCTGGCTTTCCCACAGTCAGCTTCCAGGATGGGAGTGGTGTCAACAGTGGCAACAACAACTAGGTCTCAGGAATATTTGCCCCTGTCCAAAAAATTTGTCCATCTTGTCCTTTCTCTGCTTTGACTCTGGAGTAACATTGGCACTGTTAGGAGAGTTTTAATTATAAGACGGTGTTTGCAAAAGTACAGATGTAGGTCATCCTCAAGCGGCCCCATATGACCCAGCTTGAATCTGAAAGCTGAGCTGTGGTACCAATGTCACGAGTGCCTTCACCAAGGAGCAGTGTGCCAGGCCAACCAAATGGCTTAAGCTGGAGTTACCTCAAGGAACTGCATGTTGTGCTGTCTTTATACAGCTAACTAAGGTGCCAGCAGGCCCCTGTAACAAACTGGATATTGCAGAGCAGCAAGCATGGGGCTAATCCACGAGGGAGGAGGAGCCAGGAGCTGAGAGAGGCACAAGATAAGGAGATAAACCAGATCCAGGGTCCATGCAGAAGTTTCAGTCAGAAGTAGAAGATTGTGTCAGAGACAGGGATGGGATCAAGGACAAGGGTGGTGTAGCTGGGACAGGGACGGATGGCTTGGGCTGTGCTGGAATGGGGTACTACGTCATGGGCAGGAGTGGCAGAAGTCCCAGGGAGGTTTGGCAGGGGTTCACAACCAGAAGTTTTCTCTCAAGGTAGGAATCCAACAACTTGCATTTCAGAGAGAATGATGTTTTAGTACAATAAATGAAGTATGTAGGCATCCTTCATTGCAGAGATCAGAACACCAAGTACTGGAGCAAAGAATTATGTTTTTCTTCTCTGAGGGTATTTGACACTCTTTTCTCTGCACTCACTTCTCCTGCCTTTTAGGAGGTACATGGTAGGAAGCTGTCACATCAGTTTGATCATCCAGTCAGGTGTGCATTTGATCTTGCATTACTGACATTCTTGTAGCTGAATGAGAACACAGTAAAATACTACAAGAGAAGCCAATTCTGATCACTATCAAGATATCGATATGGTAGCTCCAGCTGTTAACTGAAAGACATTTTTGTGGCCATAGAAGCCAAACAGTGAATATCTTATTCAGCTGTTGCTTCAGGGGAACTTGCCAGTGAAAATGGAGCAAAGAATCCAAGATCTAACCTATAGATGGTCATGGAGAAGCCTGGCATGCATAAATCATAAGGGAGGCTTATGGTAGTTGAGCACATTTGCTTCTTTTGCACATAAGTAACTCTAACTTTTTAGGGTAACGGATAAGAGACAGAAATAACCCAGATAATTGAACTGTCAGAACAGCAAATGTATCCATCTTTGGAAAAACTTATATGTAGACTTCAGTGGAGCAGAAAAGCCTTTTAAAATAGATGGCTAGCGCAGGACCTCCTGGGAGGCACATATGCTTTTTGTTATAGATTGAGCTGAAGCCAAGTTGGGGTAAAGCAGGGTTCACAACCCACATATCCCTACCTGGCTATAGGCATGAAGCACCACTTCTTTTGGTATAAACAGAACCAGCCTACTAAAACTAGACTCAGATATGCCTATCACCATATGACTTTGGGTTGTCCAGATTAAAACTGTTATCAGAGGCTTGCATCTGTCTTCATGTCAGGACTTAAATTTGGATTGAGGTGTTCCAGTAGTGACTTACCAAAGTTGTTATTTTGGGATTTGATCAAAGCTCTTTATTTTATGTGCTATGCCTGCAAATTTATGAAATAATACTTTGTGTGTGCCTATGCTGTTGCAGTCACTTTTTGTAATTTATGTAGCTGGTGTTTATATAGGTGAGAAGAATTATACCCACTGCAAGTAGAAAGTTTTAGATATGTCTTACACTGGCATCTTGCATTTGCCCCCAAATAAATGACAAAGAAGATCAACAGGGAATTAAACTGTAATTACAATTTCGATATATTTTACAAAATTTACTTTACATGAATAATAATATTACGAAATGCTTAAAATTTGCATAGCACGGTGAAAGAAAAAAACCCATTATTACGAAAATGTTTATGGGGTAAACGGGCTTGGGAAAATCGCTACATACGGGAAACTGCGTTTATTCTCTTCGCCTGGATACCGGGAAAACCAGGTTTTGCCAATACACTGAACAAAATGCTCCCTCTTGTGGTATAAACTCGGGAGTAGGGGAGCACAGGACAGCAGCTGGAGGCCGGAGGAGCCGGGCTGTTCCTGCAGCTGCAGCCAGAGCAGGCAGGTTTGGGAAGCCCTGAGCTGTCAGGAGCCTGGATTTGCTTCTGTTCTGTTGTGATGGTAAGTGCGAGGAAGGCGGTCTTTCATTTGCAAGGCTGATAGGGGGGCACAGGCGAAGGTTTTAACTTGATTTTTTTTTGTTGTTTGTTGGTCATCTCTCGCTTCCTATGGAGTAAAATGGAAAGGCTCCCCGCTACCCCAGCATAAGTAGATCCTTACTGATCCTAGCTTCTTCTGAGAAGAAAGTTCAAAACAGCAATCGGACACAAAAATGGAATTGTGTGTGACAGATACAGGCAGAGTGGTGGAAGGAGAGGGGAGGTGGCCTTGTGAGTACTTTGGACTTGTGTTGTGGAAATGCTGGGATAAGACTCATGGCTTATAGCTCTTGTCAGACCCAATATAACCACAAAACAAAGACTTATTAATCAGAAGAACAAATAATAAAAATTAAAGATGAGGAAAGAGTATTTAGGATTGGATTTGTTTCCTTCTGGAGAAGATGGAAATATGACAGCGGGTAATACCTGGAAGAGAGACAGGGCTGAACAAGGCTGGGCCTGAAATGTTGAAGCTGGAGGGAAGAACACTGAGATACAGTAAGTGGCAAGAGGTGACAGGAAGAGCTGGCTAAGAAGATGGAGGTAGCTTGGGCATTTGTCAAAGCAGAGTAACAGAGTGGATTTCAGAGAAGCAGCTGTTAATTATACAAAAGGGCCTAGAATTGCCTGTTTCCACAACAGACCCGATTGTTCATCTTTTTTCAGGTGTCTTTGTTCTGCACTTTTTCTTCTTCCAGATACCGTTTTTTCATTTCAGAAGAAAAAGGTAAGGATACCTTACACATCCTTAGTTAAGACAAAGATATTCAAAGGCTGTTTAAAATACTCACTTGCCTAAAACTATCACTTTTATTAAATAAGACATTCAGATATGTATCATACCTTGATGCAGCTGAGTGACTGAAGTGAGCATTTGACAAATTTTGAATTTGGCTGTTCTGAAATACATAATTTAGCATGTAGGTATATTTGAAAGAATATCAGCTGGTAAACTATGGTTACCATCTCAGCCCTCTAGCTGCTGAAAACAGTAAAAGGATCAAAACCCCTCACAAAGTGATAGTAGCAATGACTATTTCTGTGCAATTTTTGGTTGTACAGGCTTTTCCAAGCAAATGACTCAGAACACGCTCAGGAATTTTATTTCCAAGATATACTATGAACCCTGTGTAACTTGTAATTCA